>CM040404.1:4293033-4483033 GCA_022702515.1 Ilyophis sp. 1 JC-2022 | reverse complement strand
AAGTGGTATGCTTTGGATCATGGGCATTTCCTTCTTTCTCCACACTCTCCTCTTTCCATCACTCTGGTACTAGATGTTAATCTTTGTCTCATCTGTCCACAAGACTTTGTTCCAGAACTCTTGGGGCTCTTTTCGATGCTTCTTAGCAAACTGTAATCTCGCCTTTCTGTTCTTCAGGCTTATCAGTGGTTTGCATCTTGTAGTGCACCCTCTGTCGTCCTGCTGGTGTAGTCTTCTACGTATGGTAGACATCTACACCTGCATCCAGGGGAGTGTTTCTGATCTGTTGGGCCGTTGTCAGGGGGGTTTTATTCACCATAGAGTATTCTCCGGTCATCCACTACAGTGGTCTTCCTCTGTCTACTGGGTCTTTTGAGTTCACCAGTTTCATTTCTGAGCCTTATGACGGCCAGCTTCATTTGCATCGACACTGCTGTCCTCCTCATATTGTCACACCCCAACACCAATCTCCAAAGACAATTGCTAAGTCTAGAATCAAGACTAGACATCAACAGCTCTGTTCTGCATTCACTAACGACACAAATGAATACACCTACCTAACGAAACACCTGTGAAGCCAATTCAAGAAATACTTGGAGTACCTTAAAATGGGGGACGATGTACAAAAGGTTCTATAATTTCTAAACGGTTCATCTGATATATCTAACCCTAATCTAAAATTAAAGCTGACAGTCTGTCTAGTGTGTGTGTGTGTGTGTGTGTGTGTGTGTGTGTGTGTGTGTGTCAAGGAAAAGCAGACAGGTCCAGGAAAATCACTCAACATTAAGACACATTCTCCAAAATCATTCAACAATAATGCAGCCTGTTTAGGTAAAGCAATCTGAAGAGCAGCGTGCAGCTGGAAGAGCTCGGCTGGATCGGAATCGATTCAGTTCTGATCAAACCCGTGCACGAGACCACAATGCACCTGAATGAGACACCCTCTACGTGAATCTTCTGTCTAACTTTCTAAAACCAGAGCTTTGCTCAAACTTGTGCACAATAAATGCACAGAGCAGGGCTAACTGCCTGCAATGTGTTGAAAGGGTTAATGGTGTATAAAACGCCTGGTTGTTTTATAAAGAGTTTAATGCGTTGAAAGGGATAATGGTGTATAAAACGCTTGGTTGTTTTATAAAGAGTTTAATGTGTTGAAATGGATAATGGTGTATAAAACGCTTGGTTGTTTTATAAAGAGCTTAATGTGTTGAAAGGGTTAATGGTGTATAAAACGCCTGGTTGTTTTATAAAGAGCTTAATGTGTTGAAAGGGTTAATGGTGTATAAAACACCTGGTTGTTTTATAAAGAGTTTAATGTGCTGAAAGCGTTAATGGTGTATAAAACACCTGGTTGTTTTATAAAGAGTTTAATGTGCTGAAAGCGTTAATGGTGTATAAAACACCTGGTTGTTTTATAAAGAGTTTAATGTGTTGAAAGGGATAATGGCGTATAATGGTGTATAAAACACCTGGTTGTTTTATAAAGAGTTTAATGTGTTGAAAGGGTTAATGGTGTATAATGGCGTATAAAACACCTGGTTGTTTTATAAAGAGTTTAATGTGTTGAAAGGGATAATGGTGTATAATGGCGTATAAAACACCTGGTTGTTTTATAAAGAGTTTAATGTGCTGAAAGCGTTAATGGTGTATAAAACACCTGGTTGTTTTATAAAGAGTTTAATATGCTGAAAGCGTTAATGGTGTATAAAACACCTGGTTGTTTTATAAAGAGTTTAATGTGTTGAAAGGGATAATGGTGTATAATGGTGTATAATGGTGTATAATGGTGTATAATGGCATAAACTCTTACTTTGAGAAGACTGGACAGGTCTTCATCCTTGTGCTTCTGCAACTGTGACAGTAATGTAATAATTTCAGTTAAAAACAACCAAGATTAAGGCACGAGTAAAACAACTATGTAACCGAGTGGAGATCACACACTGCTTATCAACGCACATAACCACTGACTCAGAGACTCATCAAATGTAGCATTTCAATATGAGCGTTAGTCATGCTATCCAAAAGTGTAGAACAATGTTAATCTATGAACACAGCTAGTGCTTAGCACTAGAGGTCAAATCAAAGAATATTAATATACAGTGGCGTTATGTTTTTGCCCCCTTCCTGATTTCCTCTATTGTTGCATATTTCTCGCACTGGATGTTTTCAGATCTTTAGACAAAAAATCCCAACACCCATTTCCGTTGTGTGAAAAAGTAATTGCCCCCTTACACTTAACTGCAGCCAATGTGAAATAAAGTAATAATTTTTAATATTTGGTTGCATATCCTTTGCATGCCATGACTTCCTGATATCTGTGACCCAAAAATATAAAAAAACTCTTGATATCTTATTTTCTGGTACTCCTACAAGTGATACTATAACCTCTCTGCATTTGAATGGATCTCTATGGGAATTGGGGGGTGGGACTAGATTTAGCTGTAAATTACACTGGAACAGTATGGAACAAATTGTTGGCTAAATGGCTCAAAGTCATCAAGGGTCTACTGCATATCTGGCAGCAGAGTGATGGTTTGAGACTCGTTTGATACCTCAGACCATTGATGACTTACAGCAGTTTTTACCAACCATGTATTCCGTACTGTTCCAGCATAATTTCTTGCTAAAACTAGTCCCACCCCAAATTCCCATAGAGATCCATTCAAATGCAGACGTTATAGTATCGCTTGTAAGAGTACCAGAAAATAAGATTTTTGATGTTGTTGGGTCACAGACATCAGGAAGTCATGGCATGCAAAGAATAGGTGACCAAATATAAAAAATTATTACTTTATTCTACAAACCCAAATTCCAAAAAAGTTGGGACAGTATGTAAAATGCACATAAAAGCAAAAAGCAGTGATTTGTAAATTCTCTTTTACATATATTTAATTGAAAAAAGATATTTAATGTTTTACCTTTTATAAACTTTATTGATTTTTGTAAATATACGCCATTTACAAATTTGATGCCTGCAACACGTTCCAAAAAAGTTGAGACAGTGGCTAAAAAATAAATACTGGAAAGTTCAAAAAACACCTGTTTGGAACATTCCACAGGTAAACAGGTGATGCCATCATGACTGGGTATAAAATTATATCAGAACACTCTTGATATTTTATTTTCCAGGTACTCTTAGAAGTGATACTATAACTTCTCTGCATTTGAATGGATCTCTATGGGGGGTAGGACTAGATTTAGCTGTAAATTACACTGGAATAGTATGGAACACATGGTTGGCTAAATGGCATCAAGGGTCTGACGTATCAAATGAGCCTCAAACCATCACTCTGCTGTCAGATACGCAGTAGATATGGATGAATCACTTTAAGGGTCGTTTCTCCTGACTCATGTTCCTATTGAACTCTGGAACAATAAGCCAGGAGAAACAACCCTCCAAGTGATCCATTCATATCTACTGCATATCTGGCAGCAGAGTGATGGTTTGAGGCTTTGATACCTCAGACCCTTGATTACTTACACTGTACTGTTTTCAATTAAATAGATGTAAAAGAGAATTTACAAATCACTGCTTTCTGCTTTTATGTGCATTTTACATACTGTTCCAACTCTTTTGGAATTGGGATTGGACATGGGCTGCAGTTAAGTGTAAGGGGGCAATTACTTTTTCACACAACAGAAATGGGTGTTGGGATTTTTTGTTCATTAAATAAGTAAAAAACAAATGTGTCATTTGTTCACTCAGGTTTCCTAAAATCAATATTATATTTTGTCTAAAGATCTGAAAACATCCAGTGAGAGAAATATGCAACAATAGAGGAAATCAGGAAGGGGGTAAAAGCTTTTTCACGGCACTGTCCGTAATCAATCTAACCCTCACCCTACCCACCCTTTTCTTAAAATAGGTCCTCCATTTGTGGTACTCCCGGATGACGATTTCAATTCTTCTCTTCCAATATTTTCCCTCTGTGGCTATTGTCTGTGTGAGAGAGAGGGGGGGTGAGTGAATGTGGCAGGTTTGTGTGAGTGTGTGTGTGTGTGTGTGTGTGTGTGTGAGTGAGTGAGTGAGTGAGTGATTAGTAGGAAGGCAGAGAGTAAGTTTATGAGCTGGCGGTAAGTTTATGAGAGGGCAGTACTCACCTCTGCCTGACGGTGATCCTCAGACACGATGGATCCTTCCAGCGGGGTCACAAAATGGCAGACTGGGTTCTCCCTCCTCTCCACGTCTGTATGGGCAGAGGATTTCAGCACTGCCCTCAGGGACACAATCACAGATTCTGCAGACCTGCGTGCTGCTCTTTCCCGTTTCAGCACCTACTACTGAATTTAGACCACCGATAGACTACCTCCCCCTGGGGCCGTATTCACAAAACATTATCTTACCACTAAGAGTGCTCCTAAGTGGCGCGAAGAGTTTCCTCTGTTTGTGATTTGGTCTTAGTGACTTAGAAGTCCTCTTGACTACCCCTAACTTGCTGCAAATTTAGGAGCTGGTTTTAGAACTAAAATTAATCTTAGACCAAAACTTGGGAGTCCTATAGGTAGGACTGACTGGCCCATTATTTTTTAAGAGCTGCTCCTAAATTGACAAGTTAGCGGTTACCTTTAGCCTTAAGATGTTTTTTGAATAAGGCCCCTGGTTTCCAAAGCCTAAATTGGCTGTTGATTTAAAGGCACCCACATAACCACTCTGGTATCCACGGTAACCAGCCTGAATAACAATCCATCCTGTAAATACTGCTAAAATTCTATATCCCTGCAAAAACAACAAAAAAACGAATATTCCTGATTTGCACTTCCTCCCCTCCCCATGCGGTGGTGGTGGTGAAGGGGATTCTGGGATTTGTAGTACCACAAAGGGGGGGGTGTTGTATCAACAGGACACTCACACTGCATGTACCAGGCTCTCCAGATAGCATTGTTGAGGCGAATCTTATCCCTCCACAGCAGCTTGAGACCCTTGAAGTTCTTCCATTTCGGTGACACCAGCTTCCCACTGCAAAAGAAAAAAAACACCGGGAGTTTTAACAAAGATCTTAGATACGTATGACAAGATGCGCAACTGCCGCTTTTACCCATTGGGTTTTTTGTCCACACAAGAGGAAGTGATCAGACATGCGCAGTAGTGTTTTCAGTTAGCTTAGCAACTAAAGTTACATAACGTATGCTTAGAGTGGCGCGCATCTGACCGGCGCTAGCCGAATTTAGAGTTGGTTTTCGTTGGATTGTCAAAATCATAACGGTTTGTAAGTAGTCGTACTGGGTCCTGACAAGCTAGGCATATATAATCAAAAAAAAAAAAAAGGAGGATTTATTTGGACAAAAGGAGGTCTGATAATGACCCGTTTAGCAAACTGTTTTGTAAAAATTCCATTGACCTCCAGTCATTCAATGAACGCCTGTTGTCCGTCTAATAAGTTCCAACTGTGGACGTTCCAGCCCTGAAGCTGGACCTCTTGCTACCCTACCCTCTCTGGTTTTAAGTGCAATAACCAGCGGGACAGCCGGAGACTGCTAATCTTGCATTCAGTCCGAAAAGCATGATGTCACATCCTGTGTGAACCGTCTCCAGGCAACTTGTGCTCCATAAGCAACTAAAGTTAACAAATGCAAGGCCGACGGCCCACCATATTTTAATTATATTAATCACAATAAAGGTGTGCGTTCATTATCTCCTACCGGCTCCTTTAATGTCACTGAATACTCCATATAATTGGCTAGATGATTAGCTAATGCATACATTTACACATGCAAATACTGCAGGGAATGCGCTTGTATGAGTTTCAGCAATAATGTTACGTTCCTGGCTGCTACGTAGTTTATGCCTACATGCTTTATACTGACAAACATCATCATAACTGAACACAGATGATCTGAAAAAAGGAACAATTTAGGGTTAAAAAAAAAATATATATATATATATTTTTTTATATATTTAACATTATTTCCTTCTCAAGCTACTTGTAAACAAATAGTCCAATGCATCTTTATTTGAAGTCTCATTTATTTTTATTAAGTCCATGGCAAATTAGCACAGGTACCAATGGAAGGTTAAGTCAGCAGCCGTATGCCATGAATGAACCTGTAGCTCTGGACTTCATTCCCCATAATTCTCCCGACACACACATCTGTGAAATACATTCTAGAACACTGCTACCAGAAAGAGGGGGAAAAAAACAATGCTTTGACAAGAGCTCCGGAACTAGCTGTACTGGGCTGTAGCAAGCTGTACTGAGGCCTGGCTCTCACAGGGGATGACAGGGTGAAGGAGTGAGTGAGAGGTTAAAGGAGTCTGGAGATTGTGTGAACGTCAGAGAGCTCACTGTATAACCACTGACGTGAAGCACACCACTATCAGGTGACAAGACGGACTGGTCACTGATATTGAAAAAGCAGTCAAGCGCCACAACAAAATGTCCTCTTCTCCTAGATGGGGGGGGGGGGGGGGGGGAGAGATACCTGTACATAATACAATACAGATACCAGTTTAATGCCTATTCTGCAGTCATCTGCATTCTGCAATGTATTTGTGGAGTCCAAAGCTAGCCTTCATCTACCCCCTTTAATAAAATAGAATACACCTTTTAAGGCACTACATGGTTGAACTGATATCTGTATTATGCTTAAAAAAAACCTCTTGTTAATAATGAGTGAGAATAGAATAGATCTTTACCATCCTGCAAAGGGCAAACTTGAACGTTTACGTAGAACGTTTCTGCACACTGCATTGCAAAATGCGTTAAAGAATGACACATACAAAAACTTTTATTGCCAAGGGCAGGATGGTGCCCGTGATTATTTTTAGACTCTTACAAACGGTCGCTGGTCACAGGCTGCCGTTTATAGCCTTTGCAAACAATGTAGCCTCCACAGCGCAGCCATAAAACTGGAGGTGGGAGAAAACGCTACGGTCACCAGCTTTCTGAAGAGCACGACGGTTGTGAAAATTACAAACGCAGAGGCAGGGTACCGCTTCGTTTGACTCGACGGCGAATGACTCAAAACGCACGCCATTCTAGACCGCGGAGCAAGAAAATCCACTCCTGCAGGAGAACGGGGACCTGCCCACGGCACATCTCCATGCCAACGGCGGAAAGGAAACGATGGGCCCGGGAAGGGTTGGACCTTTCAGAACACAATCAGCTTTTGAACATTGCATAACAGGGTAGCGCTGGTTCCAGTGCATTTCCTCAAAACATTAAGCAGGTCCATCCTAGGCCCTGGCACTTGGCCTTCATAACTGGGCTTCACCCTGATTATCAAGCTTCAATAAACGTGACTAAAACTGTCATTTTAAAATGTATTTGAATTGTAATTAGATACAGCTGTAGAACTTCTTTAGGTTTTATTTGATAATTGCGATTTTGAGGTTCATCAAGTCTGATAATCAACTTTATTGTGCAACCCACACCAGGTGACCTGCTGTAAAATAAACTGAACCATCGCAAGCCTTGAACCATTGAACCACCTGCCTGCATGGATCAAATGTGCTAAAACCAGGCCAAACCAGGCCAAACCGAGCCAGCCTGTCGCAAGTATAATCCAGGAGCAGTAAGGAGTTGATCCAGTGACGCACATTATAGCAAACTGTGACGACAAACAGTAAATCACATTATCACACAAAAGAACAATCGCCTGCCCTCCCTCCCTCTCTACAGAGGCAAGCTCTTCACTTCGTAAAGTTAGTTTCCTTTTTTTTCGGCAACCCAAGGTCAGCGGAACGGTGTCGTCACGCCAGGAAGCCAGAAAAGATACGGAAAACGATCCGGGCTCCAGGCAGCGCTGTAATTCAATCTGTTTACCGTTTCAAAGGGCAGTCCAGCTGCCACCATGGCCTCGCTCCTGTGGGCCCTTTTAAAAACAGCGGGACCGCCTTGGGGAACGAGCTGGAGGTACTGACCGGCTCCGGCGAGCGGCTGACGTCTCCGCAGCTGTGCAAACGGGCGGCGTAGAACACACCCAATCTCACAAAACTTTAAGCGCCGAGTTGTCGACCGACTGACGACAATCTGCTAAGCAACCAAGACGTCAGTGACAGAGATATCCCCATTACAGTTCATCTGTTAAAGATGCTTGTGTGATATTAGCACAGAGATATCCCCATTACAGTTCCTCTGTTAAAGATGCTTGTGTGTGATTAGCACAGAGATATCCCCATTACAGTTCATCTGTTAAAGATGCTTGTGTGTGATATTAGCACAGAGATATCCCCATTACAGTTCCTCTGTTAAAGATGCTTGTGTGTGATTAGCACAGAGATATCCCCATTACAGTTCATCTGTTAAAGATGCCTGTGTGATATTAGCACAGAGATATCCCCATTACAGTTCATCTGTTAAAGATGCTTGTGTGATATTAGCACAGAGATATCCCCATTACAGTTCCTCTGTTAAAGATGCTTGTGTGTGATTAGCACAGAGATATCCCCATTACAGTTCATCTGTTAAAGATGCTTGTGTGTGATATTAGCACAGAGATATCCCCATTACAGTTCATCTGTTAAAGATGCTTGTGTGATATTAGCACAGAGATATCCCCATTACAGTTCCTCTGTTAAAGATGCTTGTGTGTGATTAGCACAGAGATATCCCCATTACAGTTCATCTGATAAAGTTGCTTGTGTGTGATTAGCACAGAGATATCCCCATTACAGTTCCTCTGTTAAAGATGCTTGTGTGTGATTAGCACAGAGATATCCCCATTACAGTTCCTCTGTTAAAGATGCTTGTGTGTGATTAGCACAGAGATATCCCCATTACAGTTCATCTGTTAAAGATGCTTGTGTGTGATTAGCACAGAGATATCCCCATTACAGTTCCTCTGTTAAAGATGCTTGTGTGTGATTAGCACAGAGATATCCCCATTACAGTTCCTCTGTTAAAGATGCTTGTGTGTGATTAGCACAGAGATATCCCCATTACAGTTCATCTGTTAAAGATGCTTGTGTGTGATATTAGCACAGAGATATCCCCATTATAGTTCATCTGTTAAAGATGCTTGTGTGATATTAGCACAGAGATATCCCCATTACAGTTCCTCTGTTAAAGATGCCTGTGTGATATTAGCACAGAGATATCCCCATTACAGTTCATCTGATAAAGTTGCTTGTGTGTGATTAGCACAGAGATATCCCCATTACAGTTCCTCTGTTAAAGATGCTTGTGTGTGATTAGCACAGAGATATCCCCATTACAGTTCCTCTGTTAAAGATGCTTGTGTGTGATTAGCACAGAGATATCCCCATTACAGTTCATCTGTTAAAGATGCTTGTGTGATATTAGCACAGAGATATCCCCATTACAGTTCCTCTGTTAAAGATGCTTGTGTGTGATTAGCACAGAGATATCCCCATTACAGTTCCTCTGTTAAAGATGCCTGTGTGATATTAGCACAGAGATATCCCCATTACAGTTCATCTGTTAAAGATGCTTGTGTGATATTAGCACAGAGATATCCCCATTACAGTTCATCTGTTAAAGATACCTGTGTGATATTAGCACAGAGATATCCCCATTACAGTTCATCTGTTAAAGATGCTTGTGTGTGATTAGCACAGAGATATCCCCATTACAGTTCATCTGTTAAAGATGCTTGTGTGTGATTAGCACAGAGATATCCCCATTACAGTTCATCTGTTAAAGATGCTTGTGTGTGATTAGCACAGAGATATCCCCATTACAGTTCATCTGTTAAAGATGCTTGTGTGTGATTAGCACAGAGATATCCCCATTACAGTTCATCTGTTAAAGATGCTTGTGTGTGATTAGCACAGAGATATCCCCATTACAGTTCATCTGTTAAAGATGCTTGTGTGTGATTAGCACAGAGATATCCCCATTACAGTTCATCTGTTAAAGATGCTTGTGTGTGATTAGCACAGAGATATCCCCATTACAGTTCATCTGTTAAAGATGCTTGTGTGTGATTAGCACAGAGATATCCCCATTACAGTTCATCTGTTAAAGATGCTTGTGTGTGATTAGCACAGAGATATCCCCATTACAGTTCATCTGTTAAAGATGCTTGTGTGTGATTAGCACAGAGATATCCCCATTACAGTTCCTCTGTTAAAGATGCTTGTGTGTGATTAGCACAGAGATATCCCCATTACAGTTCATCTGTTAAAGATGCTTGTGTGATATTAGCACAGAGATATCCCCATTACAGTTCATCTGTTAAAGATGCTTGTGTGTGATTAGCACAGAGATATCCCCATTACAGTTCATCTGTTAAAGATGCTTGTGTGTGATTAGCACAGAGATATCCCCATTACAGTTCCTCTGTTAAAGATGCCTGTGTGATATTAGCAGAGATATCCCCATTACAGTTCATCTGTTAAAGATGCTTGTGTGTGATTAGCACAGAGATATCCCCATTACAGTTCATCTGTTAAAGATGCTTGTGTGATATTAGCACAGAGATATCCCCATTACAGTTCATCTGATAAAGTTGCTTGTGTGTGATTAGCACAGAGATATCCCCATTACAGTTCATCTGTTAAAGATGCTTGTGTGTGATTAGCACAGAGATATCCCCATTACAGTTCCTCTGTTAAAGATGCTTGTGTGTGATTAGCACAGAGATATCCCCATTACAGTTCATCTGTTAAAGATGCTTGTGTGTGATTAGCAGTGTGATGATATCCATCATATTAGCATCAGGACAGAGGTCCACAGTCCTGGTACAGGAGAGCTGGAAGGACAGCTACTTGTAAAAAAATAAAATAATAATTAAAAAATTAAAAAAATCTCCTTGATGCGGACTGGGTGGCTATCAAGTCTTTGGCATCGGCCCAGGCAAAGATGGCAATCCCCGTAAAGCTGGGGACAAATTACATGATTTTTTTTAGCCTGATTTGGCAACGATTACGGTAGTCCAGGACAGTCACGGCTGTAATCATTATGCGTGTGGGAGTGAAAGAATCACATCGCTCTCATGCGATCCCAATCAGCAACGCCACGATGTTATCATATCCGTTTAAATTTATCGGGCTAGTCTTTGCATAATCCTTAGGTTTATAGCCGATTCAATAGCCAATGGAAATTGAGTTTGCAATTTAGGAAGGAAGAGTGGAAAAAATACGTAAGTAAACAAGATCTCTGAGCCGAATAAACATGTTTTCTGGAGTGCTAAAAATGAGGAGCGACTCGTGGAATGTTAAC
This sequence comes from Ilyophis sp. 1 JC-2022, assembly GCA_022702515.1. Classification (NCBI taxonomy): domain Eukaryota; kingdom Metazoa; phylum Chordata; class Actinopteri; order Anguilliformes; family Synaphobranchidae; genus Ilyophis; species Ilyophis sp. 1 JC-2022. Next base: position 4,471,910 of record CM040404.1, on the reverse strand, counting down.
TCTGTAAGTTACCACAACAAAACTGACAAAGTTGCAAGTTGTTTCTTTTAGTCTTTTTTACTGCAGCAACTTCCAGAGATTAAATAAGTGAATTTATAATGAAGGAAGTGGATTTATATAAAAAGTTAATTTATTTGACAGAACAGGTGTAGCAAACGGAGAGAAAAACAACCCTATAAAAAGGATTTTTGGTGTGGTATAACACCGCGTTCGACCGTAGCACCGTCACCCCCCCCCCACCACCACCACCGCATTCCAGAGTCAGTTTGTTCCTCTATATATCCCATGGTCTCTTCTCCACAAACCAGCTGAGAATTATTTACAGCAACAAGCATGGCACTGCACCCCATGTCAAACGCAAACAGCTGCACTTGTGACAACTGTGTTTAGACCCTGCGCGACTGCGTTTTTTTTTGGGTGAGAGGGGACTGTGATGCCTCCTGGCCCCCGCCCCCCCCCCGCCCCGCCCCTGCCACCCCCCCCACCCCCCCACCGGTGTGCCTCTCCAGTGCCAGTGCTAACAATAGCCCTCCACAGAGGACATCCCGGGATGGGGCGACCGGGGGGGGGGTGTTTTTCTTCACTAAAAATAAGCCGACATGCATCAGAGCAGACGGAAGGAGCTAAACGCAGTACAGTAGACCACCCTGGAATACCCAAACTCACCCCTTCTGTTGCTTTTGTTAACCCTTTAAAGGTGTGAGATCACAAATATGTATATATTCTTCAATATATTCTTGAAGAAGAATTATTTTTAAAATTTTTATAAACCTACTCTTCAAAGGGGTTAAAGCCTTTCCGAGCCCCAGTTGGGGAGAAAATAGACTTGTTTTACAGGTGCACTTGCAAACATACAGGCTCATCATTATATTCAAATCTCCTGTAATGACCCTTCATCCATTCATCCGAAACTACGCCCGGCCCGAGCTGCGTTGTTTTTAAACTACGTAGTCCAGCAGGCCGACTGTAAAGCGCTGACAGCTCGTTTGTGATTGGCCGCTGCACAAGCACGTTATTTTTAAACTACGTAGTCCAGCAGGCCGATTGTAAAGCGCCGACAGCTCGTTTGTGATTGGCCGCTGCAGCTCGTTTGTGATTGGCTGCACATTGTACATTGTTACATTGCATGTAAATGTTATGCAACCCAAAATAGTTTTGCTCATAAACTCAGCATGCTGAGCTGCCAGGCTTTCTCAGTATACACAGGCTCAAGAACACAATCATTACCTCGTTAAATGCAGGTAAATCCTGTATATATCATGTCTGCTGCTGAGGATTGAGTGGGCTGAGATAGTAAGAAATGGTTTATTTACCCTGAAACTCATTAAAATATTAGATTTAAATTAGAGGCATCTTATCCAGAGCGACTTACACAACCTTTTACAGTATTCACTTATAAAGCTGAATATTTACTGAAGCAATTCACGTTAAGTACCTTGCTCAAGGGTACAACGGCTGTGTCTTACCTGGGAATCTGGGAACCTGAAGCTAGCAGAGAGAAGTTAACGGCGTTAGTCTGTATTACACCGGCTGACTCTGGCAGTGTTGGTAACAGCGTTAGCCTGTATTACACCGGCTGACTCTGGCAGTGTTGGTAACAGCGTTAGCCTGTATTACACCGGCTGACTCTGGCAGTGTTGGTAACAGCGTTAGCCTGTATTACACCGGCTGACTCTGGCAGTGTTGGTAACAGCGTTAGTCTGTATTACACCGGCTGACTCTGGCAGTGTTGGTAACAGCGTTAGCCTGTATTACACCGGCTGACTCTGGCAGTGTTGGTAACAGCGTTAGTCTGTATTACACCGGCTGACTCTGGCAGTGTTGGTAACAGCGTTAGCCTGTATTACACCGGCTGACTCTGGCAGTGTTGGTAACAGCGTTAGCCTGTATTACACCGGCTGACTCTGCCAGTGTTGGTAACAGCGTTAGCCTGTATTACACCGGCTGACTCTGGCAGTGTTGGTAACAGCGTTAGCCTGTATTACACCGACTGACTCTGGCAGTGTTGGTAACAGCGTTAGCCTGTATTACACCGGTTGACTCTGGCAGTGTTGGTAACAGTGTTAGCCTGTATTACACCGGCTGACTCTAGCAGTGTTGGTAACAGCGTTAGCCTGTATTACACCGGCTGACTCTGGCAGTGTTGGTAACAGCGTTAGTCTGTATTACACCGGCTGACTCTGGCAGTGTTGGTAACAGCGTTAGCCTGTATTACACCGGCTGACTCTGGCAGTGTTGGTAACAGCGTTAGCCTGTATTACACCGGCTGACTCTAGCAGTGTTGGTAACAGCGTTAGTCTGTATTACACCGGCTGACTCTAGCAGTGTTGGTAACAGCGTTAGCCTGTATTACACCGACTGACTCTGGCAGTGTTGGTAACAGCGTTAGCCTGTATTACACCGGCTGACTCTGGCAGTGTTGGTAACAGCGTTAGTCTGTATTACACCGGCTGACTCTAGCAGTGTTGGTAACAGCGTTAGCCTGTATTACACCGGCTGACTCTAGCAGTGTTGGTAACAGCGTTAGTCTGTATTACACCGACTACCAATGTTGGCGTTTCAGTAAAGCATTTCACAGCCCTTCGGTTTTACATGCACGTTCTGAAGTGTTGACTTAAAGCCGACTGAAAACACAGGTCTTGGAGTTTCCTGCAGAACAGTGTTGCACGCACGCACGCACGCACGCACGCACGTACTTATTTGCTTTGTAATTAAAATGGATGCCAGCAGCAGTTGGCAGTGAAGTTTCGTAAGGAGCCCAATTATAACAGACAGGCTTGCGGTTCACCAATAATGACGGGATTACCTGTGATAGTTATGTTAATCAGGTTCTGAGCTATTCAACCTCTGAGACATAACAAGCACAGAGAGCACCCAGTATAGACAGTATAAGGTGCACACCTAGAAACCTGTGTTCAAAAAGATCACTTAAAATAACAAGCCCAACAGTATTACAGCATCACCAGCCAGCCACATACTTTCATGGAAAAGGGGGAGGGTTCCCGCCCCCTCAGTGCCCATTGTGATTGGATAACGACTTAAATGACTGCATAATGCTCCAATGAGAAGGGGGTTATGGGTTGGTATGGGGATATGGGGATGCATGATTTACCGCTAATAGCAGGAGATGCTCACCGGGTGCTGATAAACGCACGGGAAGCAGGCCGTGTCATTCCCGGCATGAAAGGGGGATATTTCCCAACCGCGTCTTTAACATACCCCAAACAAAACCACAAACCCCAACACTTTCACATTTCTCAAACTTTAAGAAAGAATTTTAAATAAACTAGGTGATTCCTACTTTTCAAAGCAACTACGGAAAAAACGGCTGCTAGTGGGTTGGATGGCAGGGCGGTGAACTAGTTAAACGCCGGAGGTTAAAGAGATTATAATTCAGGTTTGCAGGTTTTAATCAAAGTGCTTTACCTGAATTGTTTATGGAAGTAATCCAGCCATGGAAAGGATAGCATGTGTCAGCAGTACGATCGGTCTGGATGAATGGGGCCACAAGGTAAATAAGCCATTTATTTACAAGTTGCCATGGGAAAAAAATAAAAATGATGCCAGAGCTGATCAAAAGAATTTAACTTGTGAAACTTCCCGAGGCATTTCCACATAGCGTATGCCTGGATGGACCCTTCACAATTCTTTCAAAAGGTCCTTTCAGATGTTCTTATGCCAAGTCGAAGATTAATAAATGTCTGAGATTTTATTTTTCATGCTAAATCTCACTTCAGTTTTTAGCCAATTTGGCCAGTGTGATTGGTGACAAGACACCGAAACCCTGCGTGCACACGGCCCTGCAGGAACAGAATTCCATACGCGTTCCAGAGCATTACATTACATTACATTATAGGCATTTAGCAGACGCTCTTATCCAGAGCGACTTACACAGCATTTCTTTTGCATTTATACATAGTATCCATTAATACAGCTGGATATATACTGAAGCAATGTAGGTGAAGTACCTTGCTCAAGGGTACAACGGCAGTGTCCTACCTGGGAATCGAACTTGCAACCTTTCGGTTACAAACCCAGTTCCTTAACCATTATGCCACACTGCCGCCCACGGCAGACGGGCGTTCCCTGTGTGTCTCATCTGTTAGTTGTTCCGTTTTTTCAGAAGCATTTGCCGGGGTTAATCACTGCTGATGTTATACGGTGGTTCATAGTGAATATGTGGAATATGTTCACCTTATTTCCACACACTCAGCCATGTTTTCCGTGCTGTGTCCTGGGTTCTATGCACAGCACGTGGGCAGGGCGCCTCTCACACACCTGTGGGTCCACCTGTGTGTCCACCTGTGTGTCCACCTGTGGGTCCACCTGTGGGTCCACCTGTGGGTCCACCTGTGGGTCCACCTGTGTGACCTGAGCGGCCGAACCATTAACCATTACACAGGGCAGTAGTGTAGCATAATGGTTAAGTAACTGGGCTTGTAACCGAAAGGTTGCAAGTTCCATTCCCAGGTAGGACACTGCCGTTGTACCCTTGAGCAAGGTACATAACCTGAATTGCTTCAGTATATATGCAGCTGTATGAATGGATAGATGTAATAAGAAGTTGTGTAAGTCGCTCTGGATAAGAGCATCTGCTAAATGCCTGTAATGTTAAATAAAAACATCACTCGCAAGTGGGCGAGTTTATATTCCACATTTTCCAATGTGACATTTTGACTCTGCAGTCTGCACCTCATGCCAAAAGCTTTTCGGAGTACACATGGTTATTCTCTCAGTCTCTACAGTGCCAAACACCTGTGCAGCAAGAATCTCTTAACTTACAGACCAGGCCCAGCCTGCAAAAAGGTACCTTGATATAATAGCTGACTGTGTCCAATATGCTGAAACTCAACAGGACCAGGATCTGAATGATGTTGCAAGGGGAATAGAATAGAATAACTTTTATTTCCCATGAGGGAACTTCAGTTGTAGCCCCAGCAACAACAAAAAAGACAGACCCACAACACACAAACAAACATAAACCTTAAAAATAACTGCTGTCCCGAGACGTCCAGTGTCACCAAGCAGTCCAACACACAAACTCCGCCTCCACAACTCGCAGCTGTCTCTGCCCACCGCCAAAACGGATCACCGAACTGTGCCAATCTTCCCAGTCGTCTCCTCACTCCTCCCCTGCATTATGTTCTCCTTCCCTGGTTGCCTTTTGAAGATTGCCTGTACTCTCGGATCAGTCCCGAGTCCGACATCTTCAACTCCGGTGAAGAGCGATGGTAACTTTGTTGCTGCAGTCAGCAGATCCAACGGACATTCCCGAGCATATGTTGCGAACGCGTCTCCATGGTGACGACCACAAACAAAATTATATCGACTACACAATTCATCAATATTATCAAAACGAGCAGCAGGAGTGCCGTGAAAAATATCCAGCCCACTTCCCCGTCCCACAACAGACACACAGCACACGAAAAAAACAAAGACAAAAGCCAGACACAACAAAACACATTAAAATGAACAAACACAAACACGAGAGACAGCTGGACTACATGTCGCCATTACAGCGCCATGTGAAGTAAACGGACAGTAAGAATAATTACACAAAAAATAGTAAGTAAGAATACAAGGAAGGTTTCTCTCCCAACCCCACCACCACATTTGTCAGAAGCCACCATAGTGGCTGATAATTAAGCAATATCACACGAGAGGGAGTGCTGTTAAACTGTATATCAGCACGGCTGTGATTCGGTCTTAGGCACGAGGCCGCAGGCCGAGTACTGAAGATAAACACAGCCGTGTTGATAAACAGCATAACAGCATGACCTTGAGCGTGTCCTTTATACAACAGTTCTACTAGCCTATAAAATATAAATTACTGATTGAGACAACAGATTATGATTTTGTTATTCATTTGGCTCCGCCAACAAATTATAGTTCCTTCAGAATTCCATTAAAAAAAAACTTTCCCCCCCCCCAACTTATCAATTAAAACGTAAACAACGCGGAGTGATCCCGGCCGGTGATGAGGTCCGAGTGATGTTATACTGTATATCAGCCCTCATGGAATGCGTCTCGGCCAATCACAATGCGTGCTCGGAACTAACGGTTGTACAAAACTGAATAAATGCAATTGGTATTCATGTTTGTAAGCCAGTTTCATCGCCGAAAGGTTTTCTATCGATTCAGGACTCTCTCAGTCTCGTCTGAAGCGGGTACTGCCCGTTCCCTAACCCAACCAGTCCGCCCGCTTTTAAGAGCCATGGCACTGCTTCCTTTGGACCATAAAATGAGATGATTTCAGCAGCGCTATTCTCCGTGCAAAACATGCAACAGGATACATGCTTGCACATGAGGAATGTCGGTATCAGCGCCCGATACCGCCACATTTTAAGTATCGTATCGGCTACGACACGCCCATTCTGAATCTGATCCTTTCTGACACTACAGCACTTAATGCGCATATTAATTCTCACATGTAGCAACAGCCCCGCCTCCATAATCTTTGACTCTGCCTGTACTCTGTTTACGCCAGTGGTCATAAATCAGAATGCGCCGTCTCTGGTGTAAACAATCCATTCGCCAGCATGAATAAGGCCAGTTGCGTGTGAAACGAGTTGCTATCTGCTACAATGTCTGGTGCGTGGAACGTTTACAAAGTGGAATCCGAAAGCAGCCCGAACCCGAACCCCACGGTCACCTGCAACGTGTGGGATGCCAGAGCCTCCAGGTGCGCCATTAGCACAGCTGCTTACAAAACAACCCATCTGATAAACTTAAGCACCTGAGGAAACAACACTCAGAGTATGCTGACCTTTCATGTTTTAGTTTTTTTTAAAGTTTAATAATGTTATTACGCCCCGGAGGTGGAATTATTCCTGCTGTTCTGAATGGTCAGGTTTGATAAAGGCTGCTATACCACAGATGCAGAGACTGTTTGAGTTGTTATTTTTATCTTTTATTTTTGATCTTGGAGCTTCTACACCATGCTTCTACACCACTTCAACGTCTGTACTTTGAATGTTCAGCGATTCATCTGATAATGATGCACTTGGAGACCTTTTTTTTTATTTTTTTTAAATAATAATTTTTTTTTTTTTTTTTAGACCAGTCATTCATTGTGTATTTATTTCATTCAAAGCAAAAAATATTTTTTTTTTGTATTTTCAATGGCGGCAAGGGTGTCACTTCTGTGGTACATTGTTGTTGTGTGTCTGTGTTGTTTTGGGTTTTTAACTTGTCAGGTATTCAGACAGGGAGTAATTTCACCCTAGAGTGCAGTAAATTCCCAATTTATTGTTTAATTTAGTTTCTTCATGCCAATGTACAATCAATGTTTTTGATTATCTTGTCAATTTTTTTTTTAATGCTGTGGTTGTAGCATTTTTTTCTAATTGTTTATTGATGGCCAGTTGTCCGAGGAGGTCCCTCTCTGGGTAGAGCTGGTTGCTTTTCAGTGCCTTGTGCTGGCAGCAGTGTGGGTCAGCCTGATTCAGAAACACCACTAACTCATCTATACAAATATTGAACAAGGTTGGATTCAAACCGCAGCCCTGCCTCACCCCACGCCCTTGCGTGAAGTATTCTGTTATTTTTGCACTTATTTTGCATATATATTGATTTAATTATATCATAAGCTTTACCCCCTACACCACTTTGCAGAAATTTGTAATAGAGGCCCTCATGCCAAATTGAATCAAATGCTTTTTTGAAATCTTTAAAGCAGGAAAAAAAAAAATTGTGCACCAAAACTCCTTTGTCTTTTTGGTGCACATGTTTATTAATTATGGTATGTAGGGTGTAAATATGATCACTAGTGTGATGTTTTGGAAGAAAGCCAAAGTCTGACTCTTACTCAAGACATTATGGATATAAAATTGGGGATATAAGCCCTTGATTCCAGATGTCAGGAAAGCATCCTGTCTGTAGAACCAGGTTTAAGTATATATAATTTATATTAAGTAAATAATTTAAGTAAGGCCTTCTGTTCAGAGTTACTGTGTTTCAGCATTTCTGTTCTGATACTGTCAGGGCCACATGCTTTTTTAGGTTAGATTTTTGTTTTGTTGATTTTTCAGCTCTTTAAATGTAATTGGGTTGTCTAATGGGGTTTTACTGTCCTTTATTGTTGAAAATTTTTTTTTTCTTGGATTTGTCTCTGTTCGAATTTGAGAGTTTGGAGAAAATTCCTTATATAGGTCTTTAAAGTGTTTTTTCCAGATTTCCTGATTTTGTATGGCCAATTCATGATTTGTTTTGTTACTTAAATTATTCAATTTTTCCCAGAACTGGTTTTGGTGAAGAGTCTTCAATTTCGATGAGTTTTGTGAATGTGTTTTTGTTTCTTCTCTTTTATGGTTTGTTTATAGTTTCAATGTTTCACAATATCTATGGCGTACATCTTGGTTTTGTGGTTGATGATGCTTCAGATTTGATAACTGTGTCCATTGTTCCCTCATTGATTTACTTTCGTTATCAAACCTTGATATCATTTTTCTTTTTGGGTTGATTTTTGATTATTTATCCGTTTAATTAGTGAATTTTAGCTTTAGTGAATTTTTCTATGCTGTCTGAAGCCCATCTGTATGTTTGACTGAGATTATACAGCTTAGAGGGCTGTGTTTCAATGTTCCTGGGTGGTCCAAATCTTTTCAGGTACACATTGATTTGACAGTGGTCTGAAAATGGGGTCTGTGGTCTGACAGTGAATGCACTAATGAAAGAGGGGTCCATGTCAGTGATGGCATAGTCAACTACACTAGTCCCAAGAGCTGAGCAGTAAGTGAACCTTCCTAAAGAGTCCCCTCTGATCCTGCCATTAAGGATGTACAGACCTAAGGCTCGACAGACATGCACTAACTCCCTACCATTTTTATTTACAGCACGGTCAGGGTTGTTTCTCTGTGTTACAGTAAAGTTACATTAAATTTAGAGGGGTCTGTCCAAATATATGTTTATTGCCGTTGTTGTTAAAGCAATCTGGCTCTGTTCCTGTTCTTGCATTAAAATCTCCACACAGCAGCACATATCCCTGGGCCTAGGGGGGTGTAGGGGGGGGTGTAGGCCGCACACAGGTAAATATCAGGTCTTCTCTAAACCATATTATGATTCCCCCAGAATCTCTGCCGTGCTCGACATGTTTTAATTTAGATGATGGCACTATGATTTATCTTTAACCTGAGAGACAGTGAGTCAGTGCATCAGCACGGCACCATGTTTCTAACAAAACAATTTACTATATTTATATATCGCTCTCTCTATCTATCGCTCTATCTATCGCTCTCTCTATCTATCGCTCTCTCTCTATCTCTCTAATCCTCTGCACCAGAACAATAGAGTCCCATTACCTTCATTGCAACATTACGACTGGCTTCAAACCTTTAGAAAATTGGTGTCTGAGGACGGGAGTGTGTCTGGGCTGGTCCTGGAGCCTGCAGGCTGAAAAAAACGCAGGCCCCACAACCCACTCAGCAGAGGCCTGACGATGACAGGGAAAAACAGTGTGTGTGTGTGTGTGTGTGTGTGTGTGTGTGTGTGTGTGTGTGTGTGTGTGCGCGTACATACAGCTTTACTAAAAGGCCAATTTAAGAGGTTTTCTCAGAAGAGAAGACTCAGACAACACAGGCCTCTTTATTGCTATATAATGTAAAATCTTATTTTCTCACATGCTTGTTGATTATAAGACTTTCTCTCAACACTTCTCCCTTTTTTCTCAAATGTCTATGAGTTCAGGAATCATCATCATCATCACACACAATGTCAAGCCAACGGAGGGGAAATGCTGCTTCGGATCGAAACTCTGATTGATTCATTTATTTATTTATTATTTATGTTTTTAAATGAGTGGACAGCCCCCACTTTATCCTTGGTGGCATGGACAGATTCAAATACAGGGTCGAATCCCTGGTGGCATAGACGGATTCAAATACAGGGTCGAATCTCTGGTGGTATGGGCGGATTCAAATACAGGGTCGAATCCCTGGTGGCATGGGCGGAATCAAATGCAGGGTCGAATCCCTGGTGGCATGGGCGGATTCAAATACAGGGTCGAATCCCTGGTGGCATGGGCGGACTCAAATACAGGGTCGAATCCCTGGTGGCATGGGCGGACTCAAATACAGGGTCGAATCCCTGGTGGCATGGGCGGACTCAAATACAGGGTCGAATCCCTGGTGGCATGGGCGGATTCAAATACAGGGTCGAATCCCTGGTGGCATGGGCGGATTCAAATACAGGGTCGAATCCCTGGTGGCATGGGCGGACTCAAATACAGGGTCGAATCCCTGGTGGCATGGGCGGATTCAAATACAGGGTCGAATCCCTGGTGGCATGGGCGGACTCAAATACAGGGTCGAATCCCTGGTGGCATGGGCGGACTCAAATACAGGGTTGAATCCCTGGTGACAGCTGGCTACTCTGGAGCCTGCACTACACGGGCTCCCAAAATTGATTTATTTTTTAACAGTGGAATCTCATGCCACCTCATGGTCAGGTCTACTAACCTATATGAACAGCTTTTTGAACCAATCAGAAACCTAGAAATCAGAGCGCATGACCAAACATAAACTGGAGAAGCAAAGGGTTTCACTCATGGTTGGGTCATGGATGTATTCACATAGAGAGCCATTTTGGACACAGCCTATTTACTATTTAGTATAGCCTGCTATTTGGCCATCAGCCATCTTGGTCTAGTGTCCGAATTCTCAGATCAAATTTGGCATTCATTTTAGGGCACTAAAATATCCCACCGTAATACCTAGTAAGCGACCGTGGTCACGGGAATAGTGGAAGTGAACCATGATGCTTTGCGAGCTGTTTGCAAAGCTTTAAAATAAATAAATAAATAAAACTTGATTATATGCAAAGCCTACATTGTGGTGCATTGTGGGATATTTTTAATACAATATGTAGTAAATAGGGAGTCACTGAATGATGACAGAAGACAACGTCTGCCTTCCGTTTTTTACTTAGTACATTATTACGTACCTTATATGGACATTCACTAGATTTGGACTAGTGAGCCCTTTTGAACACAGCCGTAGAGATTTCCACTGTGGTCTGACTTAGTCTGTGCCATTATCCAAGACTTTTAAAGTACTGGTTATGGATGTACGTACAAAACTCCCAGCGTGGAAGGGCACGGGAGGACATTAGCCTCACCCCCCCTCCCCCCTCCCCCCTCCCCTCTCCCCCCTCCCCCCTCCCCCCTCCCCTCTCTTGTCTGGAGGGAGAGTGGAATGATATTACAGACGTGGGGGACAGCGGGGAGGAATGGGCACTGGGATTGGCACCGTCTTGGTTGCGGTCACCCTAAAGAAACGAACCCCCCCACCCCCACCCCCCACCCCCACCCCCCACCCCCGACCCCCACCCCCCCACCCCCACCCCCCACCCCCACCCCCGACCCCCACCCCCACCCCCGACCCCCACCCCCACCCCCGACCCCCACCCCCGACCCCCCCCCCCACCCCCACCCCCACCCCCACCCCCACCCCCACCCCCACCCCCGACCCCCACCCCCACCCCCGACCCCCACCCCCACCCCCACCCCCGACCCCCACCCCCACCCCCACCCCCGACCCCCACCCCCACCCCCACCCCCGACCCCCACCCCCACCCCCCACCCCCGACCCCCACCCCCACCCCCGACCCCCACCCCCACCCCCGACCCCCACCCCCACCCCCACCCCCACCCCCACCCCCGACCCCCACCCCCACCCCCGACCCCCACCCCCACCCCCGACCCCCACCCCCACCCCCGCCCCCACCCGCGACCCCCACCCCACCCCCACCGCCCACCCCCACAGCCGCCCCCACCCCCGACCCCCACCCCCGACCCCCACCCCCGACCCCCACCCCCGACCCCCACCCCCGACCCCCACCCCCCCACCCCCACCCCCGACCCCCACCCCCACCCCCACCCCCACCCCCGACCCCCACCCCCACCCCCGACCCCCACCCCCGACCCCCACCCCCGACCCCCACCCCCACCCCCGACCCCCACCCCCGACCCCCACCCCCGACTATAATGTGAGAGGCTTTTATCCATAGCAACTTACACAAGCTTACACATTCATGCATAGTATATTTATACAGCTGGATATTTTTTTGAAGCATTTCAGGTTAAGTACTTTGGCTCAAGGGTACAAAACAAGCGTCCCACCTGGGAATCGAACCTTCAACAAGCTCAGGTCCCTCAGCATCGCACCACACAGCCAGGCAGCGCATCGCTGGCCTTTACTCCTTTTAGTAGTTTGCAGAAAGGGCAGAGTGCGACCACATTCCTTCACTTCAACTGACTCTCTCTTTCTCCCCGACTCCCCCTGACCAATGACCCCGGTCCCTCTCTGGCATCCAAGATGACTGAGTCACCAAGCCTGGGAGAGCCACTGCTAGAAACTTTACTCCACCAGGACACATTCACAGCGCTATTCTTAGCTAGGTTCTGCGTATTAATCGATGACCCAACCCCACCCCTGCCTCTGTGTGAAGCTTACATTTGTGATGTAAATAAGACATGTAATTACCCGAAGGGAAGGATGAGTGTTTTGAGAGGGCAGATCAGGTGCACGGCTGCACGCTTTCGGCGACGTGACACTTGGGGGGATTCATTTAGATCCGGCCCTGGAGTTTGAGATCAGTGATCGTAAAACCTTCAGTTCCTGTAGGTGTATATCATTTCCATTCAATACGCAGCCAACGAGGCAATGGAGATGAGGTGTGCGGTCACTTCAGTCAAAAACGGATTTAAATTAAGCTTAAATACTAAAACCAGTAGACACTGCAGCCCTGCCTGTCTGGAGCTGGAGATGCCTGGTGCACATTATGTCCTTGCGCTACTGTATTCATAAGCTACTTTGAGTGACAATGTGTATAGATCCTACGGTCGGCATGTATACGTCTACAGTCGATTCTGATCATTTAGGCCCTTATATTACAGGGGGGTCATGCGAGAAAGTATAAGTGAATGCATAAAGATATGAGAATAAACTCAGGCATAAAGATATCAGACTAAACTCAGGCATAAAGATATCAGACTAAACTCAGGCATAAAGATATCAGACTAAACTAAGGCATAAAGATATCAGACTAAACTAAGGCATAAAGATATGAGAATAAACTAAAGCATAAAGATATCAGACTAAACTAAGGCATAAACATATCAGACTAAACTCAGGCATAAAGATATCAGACTAAACTCAGGCATAAAGATATCAGACTAAACTAAGGCATAAAGATATCAGACTAAACTAAGGCATAAACATATCAGACTAAACTCAGGCATAAAGATATCAGACTAAACTAAGGCATAAACATATCAGACTAAACTCAGGCATAAAGATATCAGACTAAACTCAGGCATAAAGATATCAGACTAAACTAAGGCATAAAGATATCAGACTAAACTCAGGCATAAAGATATGAGAATAAACTAAAGCATAAAGATATCAGACTAAACTCAGGCATAAAGATATCAGACTAAACTAAGGCATAAAGATATCAGACTAAACTAAGGCATAAAGATATCAGACTAAACTAAGGCATAAAGATATCAGACTAAACTAAGGCATAAAGATATCAGACTAAACTCAGGCATAAAGATATCAGACTAAACTCAGGCATAAAGATATCAGACTAAACTAAGGCATAAAGATATCAGACTAAACTAAGGCATAAAGATATCAGACTAAACTCAGGCATAAAGATATCAGACTAAACTAAGGCATAAAGATATCAGACTAAACTAAGGCATAAAGATATCAGACTAAACTAAGGCATAAAGATATCAGACTAAACTAAGGCATAAAGATATCAGACTAAACTCAGGCATAAAGATATCAGACTAAACTAAGGCATAAAGATATCAGACTAAACTAAGGCATAAAGATATCAGACTAAACTCAGGCATAAAGATATCAGACTAAACTCAGGCATAAAGATATCAGACTAAACTCAGGCATAAAGATATCAGATTAAATTTAGGCATAAAAGATGCTGGAATACAGGTGAGCAGCTGGATTTTTTTCAGGTACCAGTAAAGGTAGTAAACGTTTAAGCGATTGCTATACATTTGCCGCAGGCAGGCACACACAATCCAATCTTACGTTCCTTTTCATTTATTATAAAGCGCTTTAATCCATATAACAACACTCATTCTTTAGGACGAGCAAAAGTCACGTATATTCATGAACAAAAAGAGGCTAAAACACACTACAGTTATGCGCGTAAACATATTACTGACGTTTTTGTTTCCCATATCATTCCGTGTGTCTGTTACTAGGAAACGCAATCTTCAATGCTTAACTTTAACCCATGTCCTTTCAAAAATAGAGCCTATTAATTTTGCCATATGTAGCCTATGCGATATGTCACGTTTAGACTATAATTATAATTATATTCATGCAGTTGAATGCATCCGGCAAAAAATAAATATATAAAAATGGTTGGCTCTACTATGAGGTGGTAAACCCCCGTCCTCTAGGGGGCTCTGGGGGCATGCAACACGTGAGAACTTTTTATAAATTTTAACAGTTAAATGCATCCATCTGGTGCACTTTGAGAGGGAAATTAAGACGCTAGATCCATGAAGAATTGTGTGCTCTTGTAAACAATCCAAAAACCCATCAATTTATAAGACGCTTGATCCTACACTTGAGCCATCAAATAAATTACATAAAAGCAGTCACATTTGTTGTACTGGTCTATTTAAAATGACGGTCAAGGAAAATCCGTAATATGCTTATATATTATTTATGGTTATTAAGGTATGTATTGAGCACCAATAAAGCGCGAGGAATAAATGACATTGCAATCTCGTTAAATTCAGTTTATCCTATATCTCTTTATTCCTGTATGCTGAAAAAGGGTGGAGTCGAAATGGGTCCATGATGACGTAATGTCAAAACTCAACCAATACACTTTGATCTCATTACATAACTCCTCCCATAGTTTAAAGCGAATAAAACAGTCCTGTCCCATGAAGAAATCCTGTCTGAAGTCTGAACCAAATGCACGTTTTGTTTGCCCATGATAATAGTTTCTCGTTATCAGCATTTGGATTTGGAATAGTTAGTTAGCTAAAGTGTTTATTTTTTCCCGCTCTCCTTATCCCAATACCAATTTTATCCCTCTCCCAATCTTTTACCTTTTTATCCATCCCTCCGTGGTGCTAGCTAGCAACATTAGCTTGCTCCTTGCACAGCTCAGCATGGAAACGAACTAATCACTCACGCGTCGTTTTTACTTGCACTGCTCATTAATCAGATAATATATCGAAAATAATAGATCGTTAAAATTTTGCCAAATAAACTATGCCTTGGAAATGGTTTTGTCGTATTGTTCAGTGGCTTGTTACAACAAAAATACAACGAGAACCATTATCCACCGAAGTACTTAGTTGCCATGCACGTAATTTTCGTTCGATCAGCAACCTAAATTAAGGGCATTAATTTTAAAATAAATTTTAAAAAAACGAAAAAACTACCATTATATTTAATGATTTGTGTGGTACATGCATGTGGAGACATTTGCCTGCAATTTTTTATTTTACTTTAATATAACTAACGTTAGATCAAACGGTGCAATACTCTGCTTTTTAGCGCGTTTAATTTTTGAACTTTGATTGGCTTTGCTTTGCGTGTTTTATTTATTGATTGATAGCGCTCAGATTGAATTCATTGCATTAATTCCTCGCCGGATTCAAACCACAGAACTGTATAACAGTTATGTGGTTCAAACATGTAGCCTCGGGCTGGATGACGTCGATGGCACTCGGGTTGAGGGCGTGGATTTAGACCACACCCCTACAATCCGGAGTGCTTTCAATACTGTGTTTATTAGCTGACTTTGAGATGTATATTAATATACCTATTGACATTTTCTTGAAAAGATATTTGGTGGGTGTGTAGTGGATAGATCCCTCTGTGATATGTTGTGGTTATTTGGAGTTTTTAGAATCCCTTGAGCATCACTTTAAGCCCATATGTGCCGAGATAAAAGTAAAGGGCCAGGAAATAACTATCACCTTTCATGCATGTAAAGTGAATAAGGATGTCTACATCCAACTGACCACAGGGACAATGTGTATGTAGTTTATGTACACTTGGCAAGCACGCAAACCCTCAGATGACATGGGTTTTAATTAAAATAAATAAACACATTCAATAACAAACAAAAAATGCAAAACCCCAAATGCAGTGAGTCAGTGTGAGATGGCAAAATAAAACAATGTCTGCCCTTGTCAACCATATGGGTGCCAACGGCATTTCTGTTGACACCAGATGTGTATGTTATGAAGAGGAAGAAAAAAATAAAATAAATAAGAGCCTGCCGACAGGCCCACATCAGTGCGTATAGTGAAGTCAGAGAGAATACAACATAAGGAGCAGCTCTGTACTACACTGGACAAGGCCTAGGGCTGCTTTTTACCAGGGAGGGGGCGCATTGTACCTGAGGCTCATCTGGTGAGCATGCCAAACTCCCACAGTTGTATCTACTCATTGCCATCAAAGCCCAGCCAGCCCTTACAGTTAAAGGCTTTATACACCATGACAACAAACCATGACATCGCCCCTTTGGCTCAAAAAAAAAAAAGGAAGACTGCCTCCACGCTGCTTAGCTACTGCACTTTACAGCACTTCCTTTAAATTAACTGCCTGTTAGCAGACCGCGAGCATGGGGTCATCCGGAGGACTGAGAAGCATGACAGTGATGTTATCCATGTGTCACGGCTTTCTCAGTCACCAGAAATGAATCCAGTCCAGCATTTGTGGAACATTCTGAACTCCAGTCCAGAACAGAGTCCAGTCCTGCCTCAACTGTCACGGTTTAATCGGGCTAAACGACTCCTCGACAAACCGAAAACTTGCGTTTGGATGACACGCATACCTCGTACAAGTAACAACACCCCTGCTTTGTAACGGACTCTCCGCAGACGAATACAGGGACTCGACCTGGCGCAGAGCTTCAAACCTGCCACTCGGTCACAGCTGCTGCGCTGGTCAGTCTATTGTTAGCTTTAACATTAGGACTACCTGCTCCCCGTAACAATACTCACTCCCGCAATGACGCCTTGGTGAACTCCGGTAGACTTTCCACGTCAGGTTTGCATTATTAATTCGCTGCTTCGGTACCGACTCATTCAGTAGTAGGTAGGGAGCCAAAACAAAAGGCTGTACATTACCAATCTATACTTTATAATGATCCTCGTAGCAAATTGTGTGCAGTATTACCAGTAACAGCTTTGCCAATGTTTAAGCAGCACATAAACAAACGCATAGTCCGTGGTTTCGCACAGGTTGGCACATGCTAAATCTATTTTTATCAATCATCGCAAAAATGTTTTCAGATAGAAAGTTCCACATCTGCCCAACTGGTGATGTCGACTTTGTATAAAAGTCCCTTTCCACATAATCCAGACATAGGCCTGGCGTAGGTACACCGTGTATCAAGTAAAAGTAAGCCTAAAATGGAAATTCATTTTTTTTTAAAATTACAACCAACCCATTCGAGCAGACAACTTTGCGAGTCTTAACTTGAAAGGTCAACAAAACGTGAACCTGCTGCTGGTATCTGGCTAATGAGCTAAGAATTTCCCCCCAAACTATAAATAATATATCGAAAAATATCTAGCTTGCCATTAACGTTGCGTCTTAAAAGGACAACAAACGGGCGGGGAGCATGAAGCGACAACTTGTGCTTTAGCGAGCAATCTAATGAAATACTTAACGGTACCTGTACCTGTACTTGTACCCGTACCTGTACGCCTGACTGAAGTTTGCACTGAAAATATGGACGTTACGAAGATTCAATAATTGCCATTTTTGACTGGCCACGAATAATTAGCATTGCCGTTATTAATTAGACATAAAATGACACGATGCATACAACGAACTATCTGCTTACCTTGCAAATAAGTTACACACATGGAATATTTAATGCATGTCAATGTGGCAACTGCATTTTTACCAAGATAGCCGGTTTTTGTCAATTGACAATCACAAGGGTCCCTCCCCTGCTGGTGAATTACACAGTTGATGGAAATACTCCCTAGATATGAAAACTATAAGTATAATGGCCTTTTCCCCCAACTTTGCACAGTTGAATTAGAGACGCATTGTTCTGAACATATGGAAGTTTAAAGCGACTTATATCTGCGTGTTAGCCAGCCAGCTAAGCGAGAGCAGAAAACATCTCGCACAACAAAGCCAGGCACAAAAGGAGGCTAGCTAATGCAGATCGCTAGGACATGCATGCCTGGGCTATTGTATGGGATTTGCTCAAACAGACCAGTTAGCCAGCCTGCAGGCTAGGCTAGCAACCACTTCCAGAAAAAAATTACAACCGTACGCTTATATTTGCGAGATAATATCGTCATGCGTTTTAAGGTGGAGCAGTTATATTCCCCATAGTCAAAGCTTACCTAACATTGCCTACCACACTATTTAGCTCGCTTAGCAACTTTACAAGTGCAATATGGTTCAGTGAGCTAACACGTTAGCACATCCCCCCATAGCGAGGCTAACACTAAGCTTTCTGTACGTAACGTTAGGATATTTCAAGCAGTAGGAAACGTGGCTAGCAGATGGACTTGCTAACCAAGGTCCAGCACCTTTTTAACAAAGATCTTGTTGGCTGGTAACGTTACACATATGCATGTCTCTTAATTGGCCCTATAAAATAGGTGAATTACCTGTAAGCGAGGGTCATGCATTCGAAGAGTTTTGTGAGAGAGGCGTCAATAGAGAGGTGCGAGGTGCTGGTCTTCCCGAAGTGGTACGTCTTACACGTCTGCTTGTTGACCGTGTCGAAGTCGTAGCCTTTTTTCGGTGGGTGTTCAATGTGCGGAGAAGACACCATGAAGTGGCCGCTGTGAATGACCTGCGATTCGTCCCCATCCGACTTCTTCAATCCCAGGTTCGGCTCCTCGCTGTCCGAGTCGTCGTCTTGCTCTTGTTTAATAGCGGCCCGGTGGTACTGTCGTAGCTCGCAAGTTGCCATGCTGTAATTATTGCAAATGTATAGAACTCCTTCCTTAAAAAGTAAAACCTTTTAAATTGTGGGGGGAAAAAAGTATACTATTTCACTCTTATGGCAACAAGGGTGGAGTTCTTCGATGTTGTCATTTTCAACTTCACCACCAACTCTTGACTTTCTCTGTTGTTGCAAACGTAATCTAATGCTGCTGAACTTATCTAGTGATCTCTAGTGTGAACGCAGACAGCTGTAACGTCACTACTTAGCCAAACGTGATTGGCCGGGTTCAGAGCAACGCCCACAGTCGAGCTTCGTGTGGAGTGTCTTGAAGACGTCGTGCGGTTATGTAGCCACACTGTATTCAGAAAGTTTGTCATCTTGTGTAAAAAAAACAAACATAATCACGTCAACACATATGCGTATTCTTCTGTGCCAATGTGATGTTCACTCTTAAACGCAGCGGATGTGACAAAACCAGTCAAGGTGTCTAGTTGATAAAAATAATTATATAGTATATATATATAGCCAGAGGGCACCGTACACTGTCAAGCCACCTGCTGCTGGATAATTCAATTCAACCATTGATAATGCCAATAATAATAAAGGCTGTTGTATCCTCACGCACAAGACCTTTAGAGTGTGCAAAACCTTTTTGCTTATGCAAAACTAATAACACAACCAATGATTGGTGCAAAACAAATACCATGACCAATCATTGATTGTGTTATTGGTTTTGCGTGTGCTAAACGGTTTTGCACACGCTAAAGGCCTTAGTAAATCAAGCCCTGTGTGCAATTCTAAAAACCTCCACCTGGTTTCTTTCTAATGGAAATGGCATCTTGATTATTGAAATGCATCTATATGGCTTCCAAACATTGCCATTTAATGCTTCAAGAGCAATTACAATGGAAACAATAATATAACTTGTATTGTGTATAATGTTGAATAAATGCATTTCAAATAAAACAAAAGGTTTTCAAAAGAATCTGTAGCATCTTCAATACGAACACAGCAAAGGACTCGGCTTAAATTAGAGACTCAAGTCATGTCTTTTGTGATTTTTTATTAATAAAACAAATTCATTTTGCATGATAAAACCAATCACTACCAATGGAATAAATAAGTATAAACAGACCATACTGCTGAACAAGACAACACTACTGAAGCCTGTTAAAGAAAAAATATATATGGTCCCAAAAATATATACTATATATTGGGGTTTTTTAATAGACATTTTTCTATAGGTCCAAATTGTGTTTGATCAACTGATGGTAAAAGTTGAACATGACACTGGTGAAATGGAAAAATGGAAACATCTTGTGTATATATGTGTGATTTTTCAGGCAGAAAATTGCATGATATCCAAGTCAATACATAGTGTCTATAGAGCCAGCACCGCTGGGCCATGAATGAGGTATTTGCAGTCACCTTACCCAACCCAAAATATAACCCATCCAAGTAAAGAGTTTTGTACGGTTCTATTACCACCGCCCCCCCTACAGAAAATTAAACAATATCCAAGATTCCCCACAGAGACTTTGATATAATGAGGAAAAGCTGCAGTTGCATCTCAGATAGGTGGTTCTAGACTTGCACACAATCTGACATTTTTGTTGGTTATCAAGTTTACTGAAGCACCTTGGGGTCTTTACTACAAAAAAAAAGTTTTATCAAGAGAGGGAGATTTTGGACAAAGTAGTCCCAGATCTCATGATCCCAACTCTTGATACCTGAGGTTAAACTCTGGAATTGCTATGTGCACCTCCCAAAGTTGCCAAAAAAAACTAACAAAAATAAATAAACAAACACCAGGGTAATTAATGTGAGCGGTTTCCCCAGATTAGGATATCAGAAATGCGTTATCAGGGAAGCAATCTTTTCAAATGATCCTTTCAAAATGTCACGCATGTGCAAATCTGCAGTTCTGTCCGATTTGTGGCACTGAATAACAACACTCCACCGAGTACTGAACTCCCGCTCCGAAGAGGGGAAAGCAGGTCCAACTGAAACTCAGAACAAATGAAACCTGGACTGTGAAAACGGCTGGACCTCTTAGGTCCCCACAACAGCGGTGGAACCGGATTCTGTCTGCAGAAACACCATGACAACTGTGATCGGGTTCTGCAATGTTGTCATGAAGAACCCAACGTAGACTCTTGAGAAGCTCAAGGGCACCGATACACCAATCTTCAGCACAGCAGTGAATGAGAATAAGGGTCTCATCGTAAAGATGTGGGTTAAACATCAGACAATGCCTTTCCTAAGGTCTACCATGCTGCTAATTTCACCAACACAAGTATATATGTGTGGGCGTGTTCTTAAATCTAGAAAATATGCTACAAGAGCAGAACATTCCCTACACTGAGTCTAAGTAAAGAAAGATATCTACTCTGAATCCAAATATACATATGATATTTAAACAAAACAAACAAAAAAAAAACTCATCAAGTAAATGCCTAGCACTGGGAAAAATAACGCTTTACACAGCTTTTATATTCTGAACACAAAAACCAAAATAAATCCGCCTCGGTTCTAATGCTTAGGTCAATGGAATCCATTTTGTTTTAGCTACAGGAGTATGTTTGAAGTGACACTATTGTACTATTGTGCATTTAGCTAAATGCCAGCAAAAAGGAACAGAAGGTTGCTCATGGCATTATCAGCTCAGGCACAACCCATTTTACCTAGGAATGCTAATAGTAATGCTTGATCGCTTTGATGTTAAGAAAATAAAAAAAATTTAATAACAAGAGATGAATGCCTCGCTTGTCTGTTGCTGTGTGCGCCTTGTGGCAATTTCAGCTTGCTTTTTAAATCATTTCCATTTTCAAATATCCAAACTGTTAAATTTTAGATATTGATATGAAACCGATATTTCTGGTCATGTGTACTTTGTCTAAGATGGTTCAGAAATAAAACATACAAAAAGAATGGGCACTTTTGAAAATAAAATAAATATTTTTTTTAAAAACATGAAAAAACAAACAATTAAAGAACACAAGATTATGGTTTTGAGAACACAAGGCACGTGACCAAGCAGGACCTGTGCTCCAGGTTGGTCTTCACAAGAATAGATATTTATTTTAATTAACAAGGAAGGAAGGAATATCTCAGTAAGTTACCTGTACCATTAATTGAATATGTACTTAAGTTTATCATCCTTGTTAAATAAATGTTCTGAAAATTGTATGAACAAAAATAATAATAAAATAAAAAATTATTAAACAAGATTACAGCAGCAGAACCAACTGTGAACAAGACAAGATTTTCAAACAGTGCGTCGACCCTCCTGAGCAACAACAAACCTTTCAGACCAGAAGCTCACTGCCGAGGAAAGTTTGGGAAGAAAATGACAGGTTACGGGGGGCCACGTTCAAAACTGCAATTAGATGGTGGCCCCGATCACTGACTTGGGATCAGTTCTAGCATCTTGCGCAAATAAATGTTTGGGGTGGGCTGAGCTGTTCCGGGGTGGGCTGAGCTGTTCCGGGGTGGGCTGAGCTGTTCCGGGGTGGGCTGAGCTGTTCCGGGGTGGGCTGAGCTGTTCCGGGGTGGGCTGAGCTGTTCCGGGGTGGGCTGAGCTGTTCCGGGGTCAGGGGTAGAGGGCACCTCTTCCAGGCTGTATCACAGGGGCAGTTCTGCGTTTTATTTATTTATTTTGCCAGCAGGCCTAGCTTTACAGTTGCTGTAGTGATTTCCCCTCTCCCTCTCCCATCCTCACTCTCGATTGGCTGGAACAAGGGAAGAAGAGGTGGAGCTTGAACTTTGTGGTGTGACAGGGGCATGGTGTGGAGAGGGTGGGGACAGAGCAGTCCTTGGCCAATGGGAGTAAGTTATTTGGGGAAGGGGTGGGATTAAGTGACAGACAGGAAGTAAAACTAATGAGGACGGAGGTGTGAATTGGGTTGGTAAAGATGGAGGGGGGGGGGGGGGGGACACAGTCGGACAGGATGCTTAAGTATCCTCTGAGCTCTGTGAGGAAGACTCCAATTTGCCCTTCTTCGTAGGAGGGGCCCCATCTTCTGATTCCTGCTCGAGAAAAAGGGGAGGAGACAACAAATAAAACAATGATAACGGTTACACACCTAGTGCTCATTCACTCATAGCCTAGTGCTCAGTCACTCATAGCCTAGTGCTCAGTCACTCATAGCCTAGTGCTCATTCACTCATAGCCTAGTGCTCATTCACTCATAGCCTAGTGCTCATTCACTCATAGCCTAGTGCTCATTCACTCATCGCGTTCCCATGGAGCAAAGGAAATAATTCAGACAGATTAAAGGCACTGTAGAAGAGTAGCAACTATAACTCATTGCTGAGCTATACTTGAATGCTCAGGGCTAATTTTTTTTCCCATTCTGTGAGAACAGTAGGGTGGCAGTGTAGAACAGTGGCTGAGAAACTAGGCTTGTAACGCCAAGGTTGTATGTTTAATTCTGTCACTGCACCCCAGAGCAATGTGCTCAATGTGAATTACTTCAGTAAATATCCAGCTGTAATAAATGCATAGTGTGTAAGTCGCTCTGGATAAGAGCATTCGATGCTTTATTGGACAAAAAACTTTATTGGACAGCACAGCGTAGAAAGACAGGAAGAACGGGGAGTGATCAGGGCTCTTTCTGCAGTGTCTGCTGGGAAAATAAACCCTCTCTACCCCTCAACTCCCCGATCAGGGCTCTTTCTGCAGTGTCTGCTGGGAAAATAAACCCTCTCTACCCCTCAACTCCCCGATCAGGGCTCTTTCTGCAGTGTCTGCTGGGAAAATAAACCCTTTCTACCCCTCAACTCCCCGATCAGGGCTCTTTCTGCAGTGCCTGCTGGGAAAATAAACCCTCTCTACCCCTCAACTCCCCGATCAGGGCTCTTTCTGCAGTGCCTGCTGGGAAAATAAACCCTCTCTACCCCTCAACTCCCCGATCAGGGCTCTTTCTGCAGTGCCTGCTGGGAAAATAAACCCTCTCTACCCCTCAACTCCCCGATCAGGGCTCTTTCTGCAGTGCCTGCTGGGAAAATAAACCCTCTCTACCCCTCAACTCCCCGATCAGGGCTCTTTCTGCAGTGCCTGCTGGGAAAATAAACCCTCTCTACCCCTCAACTCCCCGATCAGGGCTCTTTCTGCAGTGCCTGCTGGGAAAATAAACCCTCTCTACCCCTCAACTCCCTGATCAGGGCTCTTTCTGCAGTGCGTGCTGGGAAAATAAACCCTCTCTACCGCTCAACTCCCCGATCAGGGCTCTTTCTGCAGTGTCTGCTGGGAAAATAAACCCTCTCTACCCCTCAACTCCCCGATCAGGGCTCTTTCTGCAGTGCCTGCTGGGAAAATAAACACTCTCTACCCCTCAACTCCCCGATCAGGGCTCTTTCTGCAGTGTGTGCTGGGAAAATAAACCCTCTACCTCTCAACTCCCCGATCAGGCCGCTTTCTGCAGTGTCTGCTGGGAAAATAAACCCTCTCTACCTCTCAACTCCCCGATCAGGCCGCTTTCTGCAGTGTCTGCTGGGAAAATAAACCCTCTCTTCCGCTCAACTCCCCGATCAGGGCTCTTTCTGCAGTGCCTGCTGGGAAAATAAACCCTCTCTACCCCTCAACTCCCCGATCAGGGCTCTTTCTGCAGTGTCTGCTGGGAAAATAAACCCTCTCTACCCCTCAACTCCCCGATCAGGGCTCTTTCTGCAGTGTCTGCTGGGAAAATAAACCCTCTCTACCCCTCAACTCCCTGATCAGGGCTCTTTCTGCAGTGTCTGCTGGGAAAATAAACACTCTCTACCCCTCAACTCCCCGATCAGGGCTCTTTCTGCAGTGTCTGCTGGGAAAATAAACCCTCTCTACCCCTCAACTCCCCGATCAGGCCGCTTTCTGCAGTGTGTGCTGGGACAGAGGGGCGTAAAGCGTTTTTGGGGAGAAAGAGAGGAACGGGATGGACCTGAGTGGATTTGGCAGCTTCTGAGGGGGGCTCTTTATCTCCGGAGGCCTTGCAGTCTTTCTGGGCGGTGCTGGGCGCCGACGGCTCTGAGGGAGAGTGGTTCTTGCCTGCAAATAAAACAGAATTATTTTACACAGAATGCTTTGCTGCACAGAACGGCACTTTCAGGATTGTCCCTATAAACACTACTACAACTCTACAACTACTCTAAACACTACTACATCTCTACAACTACTCTAAACACTACTACAACTCTACAACTACTCTAAACACTACTACATCTCTACAACTACTCTAAACACTACTACAACTCTACAACTACTCTAAACACTACTACAACTCTACAACTACTCTAAACACTACTACAACTCTACAACTACTCTAAACACTACTACAACTCTACAACTACTCTAAACACTACTACAACTCTACAACTACTCTAAACACTACTACAACTCTACAACTACTCTAAACACTACTACAACTCTACAACTACTCTAAACACTACTACATCTCTACAACTACTCTAAACACTACTACAACTCTACAACTACTCTAAATACTACTACAACTCTACAACTACTCTAAACACTACTACAACTCTACAACTACTCTAAACACTACTACAACTCTACAACTACTCTAAACACTACTACAACTCTACAACTACTCTAAACACTACTACAACTCTACAACTACTCTAAATACTACTACAACTCTACAACTACTCTAAACACTACTACAACTCTACAACTACTCTAAACACTACTACAACTCTACAACTACTCTAAGCACTACTACAACTACTCTAAATACTACTACAACTACTCCAAGCACTACTACAACTCTACAACTACTCTAAACACTACTACAACTCTACAACTACTCTAAACACTACTACAACTCTACAACTACTCTAAACACTACTACAACTCTACAACTACTCTAAACACTACTACATCTCTACAACTACTCTAAACACTACTACAACTCTACAACTACTCTAAACACTACTACAACTCTACAACTACTCTAAACACTACTACAACTCTACAACTACTCTAAACACTACTACAACTCTACAACTACTCTAAATACTACTACAACTCTACAACTACTCTAAACACTACTACAACTCTACAACTACTCTAAACACTACTACAACTCTACAACTACTCTAAGCACTACTACAACTACTCTAAATACTACTACAACTACTCCAAGCACTACTACAACTCTACAACTACTCTAAACACTACTACAACTCTACAACTACTCTAAACACTACTACAACTCTACAACTACTCTAAGCACTACTACAACTACTCTAAATACTACAACTACTCCAAGCACTACTACAACTCTACAACTACTCTAAACACTACTACAACTCTACAACTACTCTAAACACTACTACAACTCTAAACACTACTACAACTTGAATTCAGCATGTCTGTGATATGACTGCATACTTCCTTTGATAGTCACTCTGTGTATTTTTTTTCTTGGGTATTTTTTCTCTGGCTGTCTTGCCCTCCGTATGCAATTCAAAGGTTATCATTGGTTGAAAAGCAGCAGGCTGTGCTGGCTTCTAATTATGGAATGAGCTTCAGTGCGGAGCGGTCATACGTGTAACCGGACCTGCGCCACTCCAAAATATCAAAACACTTTTAGTGAGGAGCTTTATCAATGACGTGAGACTTCATTTTTTTATTAAATATTTTCAGCTTAATCTTTCCCGTTTACCCCCCTCATTGTGGTGATTCTGGCAATAATATGTGCAATTTCATTCATATCACGCAGGCGCGACAACACAAAGCGGACTCGTTTTACGCCATCTAGTGGTGCAAAGGTAGTCATGAACACTGCAGATATTAAAATTTCAAAAGGAGTCGACGGATATTAAGGGACACTGTGCTTTAATAATTGTACGGGGGGTGGGGTGTTGTGCTTCCTCTATAAAAGCTTTAATAATTGTACGGGGGGTGGGGTGTTGTGCTTCCTCTATAAAAGCAGTATTCTCATTCCTGCCATCTTTCACAAACCAAATCTACCCCAGTATTCCAGAAATAAAGCGTGCACCGAACAACAAGGCTGCTTTAAGATACTTGCAGGACATGAACAGATCATGGCTCTGACTGCATTGTCTGGATTTGCTAAGAGTGGAATAATGAGCCCGAAATCAAACCAATCAAAAAATAGGAAGGGGGAAATGATTTGCAAACAATGCTGTATCCGTGGTTTTCCTCGTGCAGCCAGACGCACAGTCACCCCGTGCAGACGTGCAGTCGCACAGCGTATCTTGCAGTCGGCGCAGGCAGACTACTCTCCGCCGCGCACAGTCACCCCGTGCAGACGTGCAGGCTAGCGCTGTAGCTGGTGCATCACGCAGGAGATCCGTGCACTGATCCTACAGCATACCCTTGAGCGAGGTGCTTAACCTGAATTGCTTCAGTATAAACTCTGAACTGTATCCGCGTCAGAACGAAAAGCGGTGCGTGTCACTCGCTCTGCGTTGTCATGGCGTCGCCCTAAAAATACACATTCAATCTGGCTGACCTGTGCTGCCACAAAAATCTGCAGCAGGCTTGTGTAGACGAGTAACCATGTAACCGCCAAATCAGCTCCGTTAGGCCGGGGGATGGGGGTGTGTCTTGCATGAATATTTTCTGAGGTTTTAAAAACCATGGGTTAACTTTATGGTCAGGCAGGAACATCGTCACACAAACTGCTGACGCGACCGCAGCCTTAGAGGTGATGGAATACTTAGGCTTTTCACATGAGTCTGGCTTGAAGCTGCATGTTGATAAAAAGCCAAATCTAAGGACTCAAAAAACCCTCAAAATCACATCACTTTCATCCTCTCAGTCCAAAGCCCCACCCCTTCTGAAAAGTGCACATCTTCATGGGGAGCTCAGTGCATTTTTAGAACCTGAATATGCAGTAGAAATTGGGATGTATATAAATTGGGATCTTTAAATTTATGTGCAATAAAACAGGAAAAGATGGTGAAAACCCCACTTCTAGAGCAGTTTCCCTGATCATACAATTATTATTATTAATATATATATATTTTTTATAATAAGTTAGGTCAAAATGAGATTTAGAATTACATATAAATATATTTTAAATATATTTTAACCGCCAAGAAAAATGAGTCCCACTGACTCCTACGGTTCAGTGGTTTCTGTGGACCACTCTTTAAATGATTCTATCACTCATATTCATCTGAACTGTGCCATATATCGAGTGAAACAATGGTTCCAAGCCGCATCTCATGGACGTAATTAAATAAATGACACCGCGGCTGTGGCCGTTGTCACTTCGGCTCAAACTGACCGGTCTTACTGTCCGAGAGGGGCAGCTCTTTCCCAGGAGACTGGCTCTGGTCACTCTTAGCCTCGTTGCTGTCGCTGTGGGAGGTGCCTGTTGTCTCGGGGGCGGGGCTTGTGCTGTTACTGGTCTCCTGCTTGACGGGGGAGGAGTCAGCGATGGAGCTCTGGTTACTGTTGTCATCTGAGAGAGACAAAAACAAAATGTGCTGTATGAAGATGGGGAATGTGAAGGGACCCCAAAACAAGCCACAATCGATCGTATCCATTTTTCTTTTTCCAATAGTAAAATTTATGAAAGGGTGTCACACACACACAGTGCGTCACACTGGATGTTTTTCAGGGAAAGACTGAAAACCAAAAAAAACAACAAAACCTAAAAATCCCAAATTGAGCCAGTTCAAGAGAAAACTTTACTCCCTGTGATCAAGCTGAACTCGTGGAAAATTGTGGGGTGCAGAATTTGTTAAGATGACCTTAACATGAAACCTACTAAGATTAATTTGAAGGTTTTAATTCAAACAATCCTTTTCAAAATGCATGCAAATCAGTGTTGGTCTTTAGCAAAACAAGGGGTGTGTTCAACTCTCACATCTACCCCAGCAGGACTTATTTTATTTGTATTTATTCAACCGTTAATTTACCAGGTAAGGTCATCTGAGAGCGAATTCTTATTTACAGTGTCAACTTGGCAAAGAGTATTAAACCACACAGTAAGCAAGACAGTGTGCAATGTGAACAGTGAAATACACTCTCCCACACACACACACACACACACACACACACACACACACACACACACACACACACACCTAAAAGCAGGGAAAAGTTGAGATGGCAAACAGGTACAATGATCAGTTACTGTCGACTGTATTGACCTAAAAAAAAAAACTATTCAGAGGGATTGTGATTGGGTAATCTGAGTGATGTCATAAGTACAGTCCAATGGGATGCTGCAGAAAACTGGAAGGGGTTGTGGGAGGCTGCAGCAACCCACCCTGCATGTCCATCATTCCGGGGGAGGAGCTGTTCTCCGGGGTCGTGACCTCTGAACCACACTTGTCATCCTTGCCCTTCTTCTTGTTTTTACTCTTCTGCGAAAGAGCGAAAAAAGAAAGAATGTCGTCAGAGACTGAACAAGCAAGGCTTGCAAAACCACCACCACCACCATCTTACACCAGGCAGCTTTGTGAAACGCTGGCCTTTTTACAGCAGAATAAATCAGGCCGACTTACATCGTCTGATTTGGGCTCAGTCACTGGGACCCACTTGTAGATTCGTAGGGACGTGTCACCAACAGTCACCCATTTTTTCTCCCTGTAGAAAGACGGCAGCGTGAACATCACATCAGGAGATACTTTCCTGTCGACGTTTCTTCGCCAAGACCAAAAAAAGAAAAGAAAAAGAGACTCAAAACACTTGTGAAAAACCCAAGCATTTGTGTTATCCCCAATCTCCCAATGGTTTACAAGAACCCAGAAGAACCCTGTATATTTCTCATTAATGTCACTCACATGCATCAGTCTGATAAACAGGCATAACTCTCTTAAAAATAAAATAATAATAATTTAAAAAATACTCAGCTGGACTCCATATGCTTCTCTATAAACCCAACACAGCAAAACAAGATTCATCTCTCCTGTCAGTGGAACACTGATGAAGGCTTTTTCAAAACCCTATCAAAGGCAGCCACATGTCACCTCCCCCTTAGAGGGGGATAAAGAAAGCACCTGGCATGCCCAACCAAACAGTCTAGACACGGAAGCTGAGGCACGGTAATTACGAAGCATCGGGCGCAGTGCCAGTTCTGTTGATGTGGATCAAAGGGGCTCCTGGGTGGGTTTTTGAGGGATGGCCCTGCATGGTACCCATGGCAAAGCTGGCCCTGGGGGCGCTGGCAGTGCTCTGGAAATACACCTGGGAGCGGCCACACCTCCAGGCAATGCTTTAACAGCAGATATGCTGCTCGCAGAGTGTGTATAAGCTCAAACAACTGACCACTATTTCCACTCAATTCACTTATGCAATTTATAAAATGTAAGATGCATCCATGCAACAGTGACTAAATAAATTTCAGTTCAGGAAGACAATTGAAATTCAATTAATTAATTGGGGGGGAAAAAACAAAATCCATTATAGGCCATTTTTTAATGAATGATTTTAATGTCATGACTAAAATGAAAAGTAATTCACAAAAACCCTTATAGTGTATATTCACTGTTGGTTTTATATATATATATATATATATATATATATATATAAAGTTTATAATAATAAAAAATAACTTATTTTTAAAAAATCTTAAATGCCTAAAAATCTATTTCGTCAAAATCCTAATATAAAATAAACTCAAATATAATAAAATGTAAAAGTTTACAATTCTGCAGAATTATAAAAAATGCACGCATCCAGAGTATATACATTCAATGCCTATCCTCTCCGATCTACCATCATTTCAAAATACGGTTCTTATTTAACGCCAACATTTCCAATTTAATTCTAATGATTCTATGTGGAAATATTAAATTAAGTGCGTTCGTTCAACTAAGCAAGAAAAATAACAATTTAATATTATATTTCTAAGAGCGAGTCATATTGCGTGCTCGTGCTCAGTCATGCACTGCCGCTCTCCCCAGCCCCCACCGCGCGCTATTTCTATTTGGACTAAAGAGCGACTCTAAGCGCTAAATTTAAAACCCCGAGACCGAATAAAACTATTCCTGCTCTAGAGCGCCGTCGTCATATAGTTACAAACAGGAGATTATTGTTATGATTCGTGCCCTGAAACACTTTCCACTGTACAAAGCTCTCTCCACCCGGCATTACACCAGGCAGAGAACGGCAAAGCCTTCATGTGACTGCAACGAAATGGCTTCTGGGTTCAACCCACATTAAATGTTAATGGGGAAAAATCCATTAAAAATTCGCCGAAACCTTCGGTTTGTAAACACTCCGGTGCTACAGGGCGCGAGAAGGCAGCTGCACACCTGAGCCAAGTGAACAATCCGACTAAATTCAATTCAGGATGACCCTTCTTTCGTTTCATTCTTTCTTCTCCCTCTCTCCCTCTCCCTCTCTCCTCCCCCACAAGCTAGGCTTAGATAACGAATAAGGTTTTTTCCAACTTACATACCATTTCCGTACTTTCTCGATAGCAGCCATAACGCGCTTGATGTCATCTTTCGCTCTGCTCCGGGTCTCCGCGCGGACCGACCTGCCCGACATTGCTGCTGTTGGTAAAATATTTTTTAAAGCTCGCCGGCAGTTCAGACACAATGCAAACACTCAATGTAGAGCACGGAGAGGAGGGAGCGCGCCTGCGCCAACTACTGAGCAGAGAGCCCACAGCTGCACGTCTAAGCACAGCTCGCGCTTTGTTATACGCTCAACTATAACGCTGTGCAGACAGGAGAACAAAGCCCTCAAAGTTTTATTGTGTAAGTGCTGAAAGTTTGTCTAAAACTTGTCTCGCGTAAACGCAGCCAGCCTGCTCAACTCTGAACAACAATATGATGCGAATAAAAAAGGGAATGGATTCTTCAAAATGTTTAATTTTTTTGTAGGGCTCTATTTAATACTTGTTTACACACAATAGCAGAACGTTATATTAGCTATAACGGGAAATTGTGCAATTATTTTATTCTTTGCAATACAAACACGCTTTTATTATTGACACTGTTGGGTGGGGTTGTTTGCATACATTTTACAGCCAGAGACATTTACAAAAAGATACTATTTAAACGTCATAAATATTGATCAGAAAGGTACGAAAACGTATGTAATGCCAAAGGCTTTTATTAAAACATGTCATTTGATAGGCATGTACAAGCGAAACTCTCACACATAGTGCATTACCACTATTAAAAAATAAATATAAATGGAAAACGTCTACAATAATTTAATTTAGATTTACCACTGTGCCAGTCTCATCACGCGCCAGGAGCACCACAACTGAATCGTGCGCTTGCCAGTGACTTAACCGCGGGAAATAAAGAACTACATTAGCGCAGTGCAGTGGTGCATCTCCCTTTTGTAGCCAGTGGCTGCCTGGCGCTTCATTAGCTATTAGCCGGAACTGACTACAGTGATAACCGGAGGACCCTGGCATTCTGAATACCCCTTTGGACAGAGATGGCTACTCATATTTGTGCTCATGCTGCTGTGGAATAATATTACTAAGAATAGATATTATATAGATAAATTATACCAATTAATTTCTATAGCAGTTAATTGCAAATCCAAACACGTTTAAACAAGGCACAATATCACAAAAATAAACAATAATAAAAAAATAATTTAAAAAATTGTTGATTTTGAAGTGGGGTGTCTGTATGTACACACACATTGAGCACGTATTATATGACACAGAGACTTAGATATGCTTAGCCATTTTATTTTCTTCTCCAAAGTTCCCACAGGTTGCAAACAGCTGATATTTGGAAATGTTTACAAAGCTGCAACAGGGGTGACTCATGTGTGTCACTCATGTGTATGAAGCCTCAGGCTTAGTTGGTGTTTTTGCTTCAGGCAAGGGCCAGCCCAGGACATCCACTATGAACGTTTCCAAGGAGATCTCCTCTGGAAGCATCCTCTCCAACAGGCCTTTGGAATCTAAGCCACACAAACATCGCAAAATCAGCACATTATATAAGCAGGGGGAAGCAGGCAGTAACCGCTGTCTTTCAGTTCCCCTGTGAAGAACCAACATTAGCTTTAGTGTGTAAATCAACCGCAATACAATCCACTGCTTGCCTTTTGTTACCAGTAAGTGGCAACTTGTTAACTTGCTTGGTGCCCTGTAGCACTACTGTATCTGTGTTTGCAGGAAACAAAAACCACGATACATGCCTTTACTGTCAAAGGTCTCCTGGTCCGGCGCTCCGCCCTCTGGATTTACCCCCAGCAATATGGTAAAGCACTCTGCCAATTCTTCCTGTGTCATAGGTTCCCCTGTGGGGGGAGGGGTGGGAATGGTGTCAAAGTCCATTCAAATCTTTAAATTACTTCTCACTGAACAACAGATGTACAATGAAATCTCAAAATGTAATCATTGTGAGATCTGACTTTCTTAAAGTCATCCTGTTAAGGCACTGTTCTAGTGCGTGGATGGGCCCCACGGTCTGGTATCTGTTAAGGCAGTGTTCTAGTGCATGGATGGGCCCCACGGTGTGGTATCTGTTAAGGCAGTGTTCTAGTGCGTGGATGGGCCCCACGGTCTGGTATCTGTTAAGGCAGTGTTCTAGTGCGTGGATGGGCCCCACAGTCTGGTATCTGTTAAGGCAGTGTTCTAGTGCATGGATGGGCCCCACGGTGTGGTATCTGTTAAGGCAGTGTTCTAGTGCGTGGATGAGCCCTGTGTCAGGACTAAAATTCATGTATAAAAGTTTTATTTATTTTTGATTATTATTATTATTAATATTATAAGCATGACTCTAATGTTGCCCAGGGATGGGATCACATTGGCTGCATTCGAATAGTCAAAAAAATCTTTTTTCCTTTCCTTGACCTTGCCAGAAAACGTCATGGGGGTCAAGAAAAAGTTGGAAGGAAAGATTTACAAGGAATCTAGCGTAACTGTGGAATTACGTTTTATCTCAGAGAAATCTAGCCTCTTAACAAATTTGGTGTATTGTCTGATTGTATCATTGTTTGTTTACTTTCTATTATAAGCCGATACTAACCAATAATACTAGCTATTCACATTTAGAGTTCTGGCATTTCTCAGATGTTCGCCTTGTTGTTTGAATTCAGTAATTCGGTAGGTTCCGAAAACTCTTATGAAAACTTATAAATGCTTATGAAAACATTGTCGGCATTGTATTGTGGGACGCGAATACTACCTTCCTTCTGAAAAGTATAGTCCAGAGCATCCTTTGTGAAAGGACGGATAAAAGGAATCGTGAAGCTCCTTTCCTTATCAATATAAGAAATTCGAATGGTCCTTAGCATGGCTGCCCGGCAAATATCTCCGGTTCATGCGATCGAAAGGATCCTTCCTTGCTAGAATTTGACTATTCAAATGCAGCCACTGTCTCATCGTGCACCAGCGACCCCTGCTGGTCAATCAGGGGACCACAATCCCCATTAAGGGCCTGATTTACAAAGGCTTTTAACACACAGAAAACAAATAACCCAACCAATGATTGGCCATGATATTTGTTTTGCACCAATCATTGGTCATGTTATTGGTTTTGCGTGTGCTAAAAGTTTTTGCACATGCTAAAGGTCTTAGTAAATCTGTCTCAAAGCGTCTTCCTCCGATTCGTGTCTCTACAGCGCTGGCTTGCATACTGCGGTGTGATTAGAAGTGGTGGCTAACATCACATGCTTCAGAGGAGGGCACACGTGTGTTTGCGCTCTCTCAAATCGAGAGCTCAGGTTGCAGCAATGATAAATACCAGTGGACACTCCAAATTTGGGAGAAAAAGGGGACAAATTTATATATATTTTTTAATTGTCAAGAGCCCAATGCAGAAATGTGACAGAAACAACATGCAAGTATTAACTGTATTTGAGTATTACTGGTTTTTAACTGTATTTGAGTATTACTAGTTTTTAACTGTATTTGAGTATTACTGGTTTTTAACTGTATTTGAGTATTACTGGTTTTTAAACTGTATTTGAGTATTACTGGTTTTTAACTGTATTTGAGTATTACTGGTTTTTAAACTGTATTTGAGTATTACTGGTTTTTAACTGTATTTGAGTATTACTGGTTTTTAACTGTATTTGAGTATTACTGGTTTTTAACTGTATTTGAGTATTACTGGTTTTTAACTGTATTTTAGTATTACTGGTTTTTAACTGTATTTTAGTATTACTGGTTTTTAACTGTATTTGAGTATTACTGGTTTTTAACTGTATTTGAATATTATTGGTTTTTAACTGTATTTGAATATTATTGGTTTTTAACTGTATTTGAATATTATTGGTTTTTAACTGTATTTGAGTATTACTGGTTTTTAAAGGTATTTGAGTCTTACTGGTTTTTAACTGTATTTGAGTATTACTGGTTTTTAACTGTATTTTAGTATTACTGGTTTTTAACTGTATTTGAGTATTACTGGTTTTTAACTGTATTTGAGTATAACTGGTTTTTAAAGGTATTTGAGTATTACTGGTTTTTAACTGTATTTGAGTATTCATGGTTTTTAACTGTATTTGAGTATTACTGGTTTTTAAAGGTATTTGAGTATTACTGGTTTTTAACTGTATTTGAGTATTACTGGTTTTTAAAGGTATTTGAGTATTACTGGTTTTTAACTGTATTTGAGTATTACTGGTTTTTAACTGTATTTGAGTATTACTGGTTTTTAACTGTATTTGAGTATTACTGGTTTTTAACTGTATTTGAGTATTACTGGTTTTTAACTGTATTTGAGTATTACTGGTTTTTAACTGTATTTGAGTATGTCTGGTTTTTAACTGTATTTGAGTATTACTGGTTTTTAACTGTATTTGAGTATGACTGGTTTTTAACTGTATTTGAGTATTACTGGTTTTTAACTGTATTTGAGTATTACTGTTCTGTAAACAATACATGTTCTACAGTTCTTTACTATGATAACAGATCTGTTTGAGAGGATGAAAAACCCTTCTGAAGCTTCCTCTCCAAACTACAGTCGCTCAAGACAAGTCCCAACAGTGCAGTGAAACCTGATGCGAGCAGCTTTCAGACACTGGTACCGTGCGCATGCCAGTGTGCGATCTCAAAGTGCACTTTTCAGCTGTGGAACCAGACCTACACTTATAATTGGGCATTCCTGATTGGGAAAGAAAACAGAAAAACAGGTGAAAAAAAGAAAAGAAATGTAACGGGTGCAAAACACCATATTATCCCTCTTTCTATAGAGGATGACTGATTTACATGGTGTTGTAAAAACGTCGTATTAGAAATTCCCATTTAAAAGGGTAACATGGTGGTTTACCTTACTTTCTGGTGTTCAGTATGATATTGGTACATAGGGGCATTGCGGGAACACCACGGAACCATCAAATTTGTATTTTCTTTAGGTTTGGAGAAATAGACGATTTAATTTTGCGGCACCATTTTCAGGTCGTTTCTCGTGTGACGCCATACGAGAAATGACCACTCCCGGTGTCTCAAAACTGTCTATGGAACACTCCCCCATCCACGCCCACAAAAGAAAAAAGATGTGAATTTGAACTTCACCAATTTGCGCCATAACCTCTTCACCTATCGGTAAATTCACAGCCTTGTTACTGGTTTACACAGAGCATGATTGATCATCTATTATTGCAAGCTAACTTTACTGAATTTATTATTAGGTTTAAAACATTTTAAAACGTTGACGGTTTCCATAACAAACTTGTAACCTAACAAGGGTAATTTGAGTTAGGCTAACGTTAGCCAGCTATTGATAGCTGAGCACTTTCTATGTTATATGTATTGTGGGACGCGAATACTACCTTCCTTCTGAAAAGTATAGTCCAGAGCATCCTTTGTGAAAGGACGGATAAAAGGAATCGTGAAGCTCCTTTCCTTATCAATATAAGAAATTCGAATGGTCCTTAGCATGGCTGCCCGGCAAATATCTCCGGTTCATGCGATCGAAAGGATCCTTCCTTGCTAGAATTTGACTATTCAAATGCAGCCACTGTCTCATCGTGCACCAGCGACCCCTGCTGGTCAATCAGGGGACCACAATCCCCATTAAGGGCCTGATTTACAAAGGCTTTTAACACACAGAAAACAAATAACCCAACCAATGATTGGCCATGATATTTGTTTTGCACCAATCATTGGTCATGTTATTGGTTTTGCGTGTGCTAAAAGTTTTTGCACATGCTAAAGGTCTTAGTAAATCTGTCTCAAAGCGTCTTCCTCCGATTTGTGTCTCTACAGCGCTGGCTTGCATACTGCGGTGTGATTAGAAGTGGTGGCTAACATCACATGCCTCAGAGGAGAGCACACGTGTGTTTGCGCTCTCTCAAATCGAGAGCTCAGGTTGCAGCAATGATAAATACCAGTGGACACTCCAAATTTGGGAGAAAAAGGGGACAAATTTATATATATTTTTTAATTGTCAAGAGCCCAATGCAGAAATGTGACAGAAACAACATGCAAGTATTAACTGTATTTGAGTATTACTGGTTTTTAACTGTATTTGAGTATTACTAGTTTTTAACTGTATTTGAGTATTACTGGTTTTTAACTGTATTTGAGTATTACTGGTTTTTAAACTGTATTTGAGTATTACTGGTTTTTAACTGTATTTGAGTATTACTGGTTTTTAAACTGTATTTGAGTATTACTGGTTTTTAACTGTATTTGAGTATTACTGGTTTTTAACTGTATTTGAGTATTACTGGTTTTTAACTGTATTTGAGTATTACTGGTTTTTAACTGTATTTTAGTATTACTGGTTTTTAACTGTATTTGAGTATTACTGGTTTTTAACTGTATTTGAATATTATTGGTTTTTAACTGTATTTGAATATTATTGGTTTTTAACTGTATTTGAATATTATTGGTTTTTAACTGTATTTGAGTATTACTGGTTTTTAAAGGTATTTGAGTCTTACTGGTTTTTAACTGTATTTGAGTATTACTGGTTTTTAACTGTATTTTAGTATTACTGGTTTTTAACTGTATTTGAGTATTACTGGTTTTTAACTGTATTTGAGTATAACTGGTTTTTAAAGGCATTTGAGTATTACTGGTTTTTAACTGTATTTGAGTATTCATGGTTTTTAACTGTATTTGAGTATTACTGGTTTTTAAAGGTATTTGAGTATTACTGGTTTTTAACTGTATTTGAGTATTACTGGTTTTTAACTGTATTTGAGTATTACTGGTTTTTAAAGGTATTTGAGTATTACTGGTTTTTAACTGTATTTGAGTATTACTGGTTTTTAACTGTATTTGAGTATTACTGGTTTTTAACTGTATTTGAATATTATTGGTTTTTAACTGTATTTGAGTATTACTGGTTTTTAAAGGTATTTGAGTCTTACTGGTTTTTAACTGTATTTGAGTATTACTGGTTTTTAACTGTATTTTAGTATTGCTGGTTTTTAACTGTATTTGAGTATTACTGGTTTTTAACTGTATTTGAGTATAACTGGTTTTTAAAGGTATTTGAGTATTACTGGTTTTTAACTGTATTTGAGTATTACTGGTTTTTAACTGTATTTGAGTATTACTGGTTTTTAAAGGTATTTGAGTATTACTGGTTTTTAACTGTATTTGAGTATTACTGGTTTTTAACTGTATTTGAGTATTACTGGTTTTTAAAGGTATTTGAGTATTACTGGTTTTTAACTGTATTTGAGTATTACTGGTTTTTAACTGTATTTGAGTATTACTGGTTTTTAACTGTATTTGAGTATTACTGGTTTTTAACTGTATTTGAGTATTACTGGTTTTTAACTGTATTTGAGTATTACTGGTTTTTAACTGTATTTGAGTATTACTGGTTTTTAACTGTATTTGAGTATTACTGGTTTTTAACTGTATTTGAGTATTACTGTTCTGTAAACAATACATGTTGTTCTACAGTTCTTTACTATGATAACAGATCTGTTTGAGAGGATGAAAAACCCTTCTGAAGCTTCCTCTCCAAACTACAGTCGCTCAAGACAAGTCCCAACAGTGCAGTGAAACCTGATGCGAGCAGCTTTCAGACACTGGTACCGTGCGCATGCCAGTGTGCGATCTCAAAGTGCAATTTTCAGCTGTGGAACCAGACCTACACTTATAATTGGGCATTCCTGATTGGGAAAGAAAACAGAAAAACAGGTGAAAAAAATAAAATTAAATGTAACGGGTGCAAAACGCCATATTATCCCTCTTTCTATAGAGGATGACTGATTTACATGGTGTTGTAAAAACGTCGTATTAGAAATTCCCATTTAAAAGGGTAACATGGTGGTTTACCTTACTTTCTGGTGTTCAGTATGATATTGGTACATAGGGGCATTGCGGGAACACCACGGAACCATCAAATTAGTATTTTCTTTAGGTTTGGAGAAATAGACGATTTAATTTTGCGGCACCATTTTCAGGTCGTTTCTCGTGTGACGCCATACGAGAAATGACCACTCCCCGGTGTCTCAAAACTGTCTATGGAACACTCCCCCATCCACGCCCACAAAAGAAAAAAGATGTGAATTTGAACTTCACCAATTTGCGCCATAACCTCTTCACCTATCGGTAAATTCACAGCCTTGTTACTGGTTTACACAGAGCATGATTGATCATCTATTATTGCAAGCTAACTTTACTGAATTTATTATTAGGTTTAAAACATTTTAAAACGTTGACGGTTTCCATAACAAACTTGTAACCTAACAAGGGTAATTCGAGTTAG
This sequence comes from Ilyophis sp. 1 JC-2022, assembly GCA_022702515.1. Taxonomy (NCBI): domain Eukaryota; kingdom Metazoa; phylum Chordata; class Actinopteri; order Anguilliformes; family Synaphobranchidae; genus Ilyophis; species Ilyophis sp. 1 JC-2022. Next base: position 4,432,397 of record CM040404.1, on the reverse strand, counting down.
GCTAACGTTAGCCAGCTATTGATAGCTGAGCACTTTCTATGTTATATGAAAAACTATTTGATAACTGACCTTTGATAATGTTAACGTAACAAAATCATAGTATGTCTAGAGACGGTGTCGACACATAGCTAGCTAGATCTAACGTTATCCCGCTCAAACTACATCTTAGCCGTCCTGCTAACATTACTGTATGCATCTGCTTTTGGTAACGCTAACCCTCCAGCGCTATAGCAGTATCATGCACAGCGCACTCGATTCGACCATACTCTAGCCTTATCGAACATACCCTTCCCTGGCATTAAACTGTGCTGTAAGGTTTCCAAAGTGGTAAGTTAACGTCAGCTAGCTGAATCAATCCTTCCTAGCATGCTATCGATAGCGTAGCCGACTGCAGTGGACTTTTCTTCAGTGTCACGGAAGACGCACCATCGTTGTGCTTTTAATGTACTTTTTTCAAAATGACGCAAATTCGGGGATATGGCCTGGTAGGTAGCGTGCACCTTAACAATGTTTGGAGGTTAACAGCTGGTGTGACATCTCACATTGCTTATATTAAGGACTTTGTAAACGCCTATAGAGTACTCAAGTGACTACCTCACGCTGGTTTCGTAAGTAAATTACCCATTCATTTAGAGCGTAGACATTAACTAAACAATTTCTAGTGATTATGTTTTACCGTCAAATCTGATTTGTAGAATGAGCCGATTAGCCTGTGTGGTACAAGGATATATTCCATATATCCCATGTTCCAATTTTTATTTTTTAAAGTAACGCATTTATGAATGTAGTTTGACTTGTAGTCCACTTTAACAGACTACATATCCAGTACTGCAACGCACGGGTGGTTCTCGACCAATAAGATATCATCATCTCGTCTGTTTGACTGTGGCAGATGAGAGTAGACTGCTGCCACTGAAGACGAGCTAACGCTAGCTTGCTAAGTAGAGAAGCCCGCCCGACAAGGTCAGAAACTGCGCTACGGTTAACCACATAAAGCAATTCTAGCTTTTAGTCCTAGCTAGCTAACGTTAGAAAAAAGTGTTTAAAAACGGAGCTGTGTGCTACTGCTGGCTAACGTTATATGACAACGTCTGGAGTCAAGGCTGCACGTTCGGAGGGAATTATGGGACGTGGAGTTTTTAAACAGTGCCAGCGCTGGTATGGTCACAAAAGAAATACTAAAACGTAAAATATACTCGAAGCTGGTCCAGAAAAAACGACAGTTTGGGAACCGGCATTATATTGAACAATCTGGGAAATTGACAGTAAGACATAATCAGTAGAACCTGTTTAAAATAAGCTTTAGTTAACGTCTACGCTCTAAATAAATGGGGAATTTACTTCTGAAACCAGCGTGACGTAGTCACATGAGTACTCTATACACTTCCTGGTAAATCCAGTCTCGAGGTAACTACGGTAACTATCTGACTGACAGTTCTCATTGATACGCCTACAAAACGAGGTGAACTTGCAGAATGGAAAATTTGGGCATAAAAAAAGTTTTATACTAGTACTTAAAAATGACTGAATAACAACATTGATGGACACATTCATGATTGCCTAAAGATAACTGACATGTGTCACATTCAACCACCATGTTACCCCTGTAAGAATAACTTACTTAAAAAAATGAAAAGATGAAGTGTAGGAAAAACAAGGAAAGCTTGATGCCCTGAAGAACTCCCAGGTCTGGACCACATGCATCTCTTTGAGAAGAACTGACATTTCCATCAAATTTAATCGAGATGCACCACTTGGAATATACTGTATGTACACTCCATTCCACAGGTAACACTAACACACCTCTGGTCTGCACAAGATGGAGCATCTCATCTCTGGTGATGACTCGTTCGCCATTCTCGCTCAGGTGACCCAGGACGCTGAAGGCGTGCTGAAGCTCCTCCCTGCTGTTGTCCACCACCGGCCTGTGGTTTATGTATAGCCTGATAAAGTCCTCCAGGTCAATGTCTCTCACAACCACCCCTGTCTCTGCAAACCTGCTGTATTTCACCTCGTTCTGCATGTCTTCAATCTGCCAGAGGAAACCCAGAGCCAGGTTAAATAGAGGCGTGATGACCAAGGACCAATAAACGTTAAAATTAAAGATCAGAAAATTACGCTTCTTGTGTATCTATAGATATTTGCATCGCCAAAACTATTATTTGTTTAAAATAGTTGGCTATTTGGATTCAGTACAATTTCCGTATTAATGAATTTTCACCTCAAAAGTTTTGCAAAATGTCAGAGTAAATGGTATTAAATGGTATACGATTGCCAGCGTTTCCGGTCAAATGTGTTAGACTGCGGACTGTGCGCTGGACGAAGCTACAACCAAGATGATTTTTGCTTGACGCAGTCATTATAAAAACAAAAAGTTCGAAAAGTGAGATGCATGAACTTAGCGCTACTGACCAACATTTTTACACTCAGGCTGGTGCAACAGGGCTCCACGTGAGAGCCAGTGACAGCCGGCCTGACGTACAGCGATCAGGGCGAAACGAGGGTGTGGCTACGCGCCTCTCCGGCCTGACGTACAGCGATCAGGGCGAAACGAGGGTGTAGCTACGCGCCTCTCCGGCCTGACGTACATCGATCAGGGCGAAACGAGGGTGTAGCTACGGGCCTCTCCGGCCTGACGTACATCGATCAGGGCGAAACGAGGGTGTAGCTACGGGCCTCTCCGGCCTGACGTACAGCGATCAGGGCGAAACGAGGGTGTAGCTACGCGCCTCTCCGGCCTGACGTACATCGATCAGGGCGAAACGAGGGTGTAGCTACGGGCCTCTCCGGCCTGACGTACATCGATCAGGGCGAAATGAGGGTGTAGCTACGGGCCTCTCCGGCCTGACGTACAGCGATCAGGGCGAAACGAGGGTGTAGCTACGCGCCTCTCCGGCCTGACGTACAGCGATCAGGGCGAAACGAGGGTGTAGCTACGGGCCTCTCCGGCCTGACGTACAGCGATCAGGGCGAAACGAGGGTGTAGCTACGCGCCTTTTCGGCCTGACGTACAGCGATCAGGGCGAAATGAGGGTGTAGCTACGGGCCTCTCCGGCCTGACGTACAGCGATCAGGGCGAAATGAGGGTGTAGCTACGGGCCTCTCCGGCCTGACGTACAGCGATCAGGGCGAAATGAGGGTGTAGCTACGGGCCTCTCCGGCCTGACGTACAGCGATCAGGGCGAAACGAGGGTGTGGCTACGTGCCTCTCTGTCAGAGGGGAAGAAGCCCAGAGCCCTCATCATGACTGACAGCTCCGTTAGCGGGATCCTGGTGGATACTTGCCGCGGCTCCATGGAGTCGATGCCCTGGAGATGCAGCTGGCAGTAGTAGAAGTAGTCCGTGATATCCTGGGAGGAAGGAATACATGAGAGCAAACTACTCAGCCAGCAAACACACAGCGCCTCTAGTGGCCCTCCGTCGGCACAGCTGTTGGTCCTCCAGCGTTTTGTAAATCCGCGCTACAGCGGTCCGACTGGGGATGGGCTGTTAGAAGAATGTCTCGCCGCTAGTGGGCTGCTGGTGTGCCGATTCGCAAAATGCTGGCTAATCTTCAACACGGCAAGATTGTGGGTGAGCAGTTGGTATGGGGCGAGCTGTGTGGTGTAGTCCATGAAATACACATAACACACAGTATGTACCTACGGACAGTTACGTCACTGAGCAAACGCTAAAGGGTAAAGTTCAAGCCAGTGAGCGTCACGATAATGGTGCTGTCATTGGATCACTGTAAATGTTCATTTAGTTGCTATGAATATATGAACTGATTTAAAAAATCCTTAACTTTGATTGTTCAGAATGTGTTTATTTGCAAAGCTTCTCGTGTCAGCATTGTAATGTTATTAATGAGAATATTAGGTAAGAAAAGGGTCTCTCACTTTGAAGAGCTGTCCATCTCTGCCTCCTTCTAGAAGGGTGTAGAAGGGCACAATGCCCTGTCCTCCCAGGGTTGCCTCTGCTTCCAGAGCACTATGGAAACAAATTCACATCAGACCGCGCAGGAAAACATCTCTGTACATCAGGGGTCCCCAACCCTGGTCCCGGAGAGCCGCAGGGCCTGCTGGGGTCCCCAACCCTGGTCCCGGAGAGCCGCAGGGCCTGCTGGGGTCCCCAACCCTGGTCCTGGAGAGCCACAGGGCCTCTGCTGGTTTTTTGTCATCACCTTATGATTCAGAGCCCTGCAGCTCTCCAGGACCAGGGGAGTGTATGATGAAAGCTTAACATTGCCAGGGTTTCTTTGCGTTAGCTGGCTTCAGAAAGCCTAACCACCGCAATGTGGCTTAACCGGTACTACGGACGTAGTTATCAACTTGCGCACACAATCAAGCTCTGTGCGCGTTCCCATAAAAGGTGTCTGCAACAACGAGCCTATAGCGGTGCAGCATGGGCTGTACTAGAGCAACGTATTTCTCTCCTGTGGGGAAAAAAAACAGATATAATGGAAGGATAAGAACATGAAACAATCATATGAGCAAAAAGCAACACCGTTGCCTCCAACAAAGCCAGGAAGGAGCTTTTCCAAACAAAAAACGCTCATCCTGTCTATGTTAAATTCGTTAGGCTAGTTAATACCTTATTCACCTTACCACTCGTAACAAATAAATCTGTACTATATATTCAGTACATTGTCAAACAGTTTATTTCTAATGTGACCACTGTACTACCACATTCTAGAGATCTAAACTTTAAATTTGATACAGCATGTTTAAAATATCGCTGAAGCAATCACAAAAAAGTCTCTCAAGCAGTTTCCGGAACTCCGGAAATCTTTTGCGGAACTCACTAATCCCGCCCTGCGAAGAGATTCCCTCGGTATCCGCACATATCTCTACGGGATCCTTTGGAATGGAGACGCCTTTTTCCAAAGCCAAGGAGTTGATTGGCCAAAGGGCGGTGCTTTTATGTTTCAATCTGTTATCCTGAACATAACCTGCCCCGGAGCAGGTTAGCCGTGCAGAGTAAGTTGCCGTGGCAATATACCTCGATTAAAAGTAAGTCGGCTTCGTGATACAGAAAACCCAGGGTTGAAGCTTAATTTAGCTTGCTAACCTTTACTCCTTAACTTTTACTAACAAACTGAAGTTTCACTTATTGTTCAGAACAGAATTAAAGAGTGTTTATCCAAACACCAGTTTTTATAAACCATATTTTTCAAGGTGGGTATAATTTTTCTGATCAAAGGTTAGATATTTTCAGTTTTACTTTTACACTATTATTCTGAGGGATGTAAGTATTTTTCATCCAAACAACAACTAAAAGTGGGTTGAGTGAGTTTTGGAAAAGCACCCTTCAACTATCGGTGTATTATACGTTAGGTATACGTTTGGGAGAGTGGCGTAATATTTCACTGGAAATTCTCTGGGATCTCAAATTGATTTCAAATTTTGCACAATATCTAAACAGTGAAAGTATTTGAAATAGTTCCGTCTGCAATACAGTAAAAAAAAAAAATTATAATCATATAAAAACTGTCTCTCACTTGACGTTGATCTCCCAGCAGCACACGGTGCAGTCATTCCCGCCGGAGGTGAAGATGTACTTTCCGTCGCCCGAGCAGGCGACACCCGAGATGCCGCTGGGGTGGCAGATTAGGGCGGAGTACTTATAGGGGTTCCCATCCACCGGCAGGACCTGGAGACCCAGCTGGACACAAAGGAAAAGGGATAACAACCGCACCTCAGAAAACAAGGGTAACAACCGCACCTCGGAAAACAAGGATAACAACCGCACCTCAGAAAACAAGGATAACAACCGCACCTCAGAAAACAAGGACAACAACCGCACCTCAGAAAACAAGGATAACAACCGCACCTCAGAAAACAAGGATAACAACCGCACCTCAGAAAACAAGGATAACAACCGCACCTCAGAAAACAAGCTTCACCCTTCCTTTAGTGCAGCGATGCTCAAATCTGGCCCTCGAGGTCAGCAGTGCTGCAGCTTTCATTCTTCTCCTCTAACCAGGACTGATTTAAACCTGGGACACCAGGTGAGTTAAATCTCTGGCCAATCAGTGGCATTAATTGATTAATTAACTCTTAGGTAGAAACTAATACCTTGAGGGCCAGATTATCCCTGAGTATCTCTGAGTATCCCCGAGTATCCCCGAGTATCCTAGATTATCCCAGATTATCCCTGAGTATCCCAGATTATCCCTGAGTATCCCAGATGATCCCTGAGTATCCCCGAGTATCCCCAAGTATCCCAGATTATCCCTGAGTATCCCTGCTTTGGCGTGTCAGACCAGCTCCTGTGCTTTTCTTACTGCATACAGGCATGACGAGGCACTGTGGCGTCCGCAGTACTTTGTCATGTTCACGGCGTTCTTTATTTGCTTAGCAGACGTCAACAGACATGACGCAAGGACACTTGTGTCATTCACACTTTACACATTATCCATTAACGCACGCCATTACCAGTGTATGTCCCAGAGCGGAGTTCTTTCACTCTGGCCCTTAGAGAGCTGCCGGGCGGCTGGTTTCTGTTCTTACCTTAAAAATCAGCGGCCAGTTCAGACGCAAAAAATAAGCGTGTAATCAGCCGCTATAATGGATCGGTTAAGTGCTGAGTGTGCGGGGCGGTAAGGGTGAGAGCGAACAGTGCGCTGGTGACATACGCTCTCAGCGCTGTTCTCGGGGATACAGCAGATTTGTGAGAGTGTGTAAGGATCCCTGTTTCCTGATCTCTGCCGCACACAGCCTCCAGATGTCAGGCTCAGGGCTTCAGCAGGGGAGGCTCACATGGAGGCCTTTTCCTGCACGAGCAACGTGAAGCGATATCGTAATGTCATACACATCTGGAGTGTGGGTCCAGATCTCCAACTGATTTTACGTGGCACTTATCTATACCTGCTCTTGTCCACTCACATTTATATCACAAAGAGCAAAAAAATGTTGTGTCATTTTATTTAAAAAAATGTATATATATGTATATATATATATATATATATATATATATGATATATATTTAATCAATTTATTATGTTTGAGGTCAATTTAACCCATTCAGTGTTTGACGTGTTGGTTTAAACCCAGGGTGTACAATCTTGTCAGAAAAAGGCCGGTGTGGGTGCAGGTTTTTGTTTTAGCTCAGCACAATGACACCTGATGATCAATGTATGTCTTGATTGAAGACCATGACTAGTTAAATAGTTGAATCAGGTGTCATAGTGCTTGGCTAAAGCAAAAACATGCACCCACACTGGCACTTTTCGGATAAGAATGGGCGCCCCTGGTTTAAACTGTTGGGGTCAATTTGACCTCAAACATAAAAAGGCGTCATAAAATCTCAACATAATTGGAGGGTTAAAGGAGGACAGTCCACAGTCCTTACGTATAATTTCACTTTATTATGGCGGGGGGGAAAAGGGATCACAGTGCAGGAAGTGTCACAGCGTGGAATCGAACCCGCAGCCTCACGGAGGGGGTTCGTATGTTGTGGGGGTTTGAGTCGGCTGCCCAATGGAGCGTCTCTCCAGTGTCGTTTTATTGAATAAAATCTGAATTACTGAAGCACAGCGTAGTCCTTGTCTCTACATTCCCCTGAATCCTCTCCGAGGCTTTACTCATCCCACCTCTCGGGTGCATTTATGTGAGGTATGAAACGCACTGAGGACTCTTTTGTCAGAACGGGGTGTGCTGAGTCATGTGACATCGCTTCAGCGGTGGTGACGGTTTCGCGAGAATAAGGCGTGTTTGTTCCTTCTCCAACCATAGAAAGCACATGTGGTACCTCCTGGATTCACATTCGAGCAGGCAGACTGCGGGGAGAAGAGCCAGCCCTTTACCTTGTTGACTGCGACGTAGGCGAGGTAATGAGCGCTGGGGTCCCTGTCTGGTGAAGGGGGCAGGACCACCATCTTCTGAATGGGCTCGTTGTGGGCGGGGCCTAGGAGCGTTTTTCTGCACATAAACAGCAAGGACATGATGAAAGCACAACAGGAAACTGTACCTCCATTCTACAGCTTAATTGCGCATAGCCTCAAGCAGTATACTGAAATATGTTTAATATGACAATGTCGGGACCGGTCCTGTCAATCAAAACACGGGACAGGGAAAATTTGAGCATTATTATTACATTGTCATAGTCCATGTTAGCCAACTACCTTTAAAGTGTTGCTTGCTTATTACATAAATAAAAAAACAATTACAGACCTTCTGGGTATTATATTCAGCTGAAACACTCAGAGCAGGTGTACAATCAAAATTTTAAACGTAAAGAAATGTTAAAATAAAATTGGGTGACACCCCCGGCCTTAATACCTGTGTAACTACAGCAGGTGCATGCAGGTTACACTGCTGTAAGTACACCGTATTTACACTGTTACCACTGCTGTAAGTACACAGTATTTACACTGTTACCACTGCTGTAAGTACACAGTATTTACACTGTTACCACTGCTGTAAGTACACAGTATTCACACTGTTACCACTGCTGTAAGTACACCGTATTTACACTGTTACCACTGCTGTAAGTACACAGTATTCACACTGTTACCACTGCTGTAAGTACACAGTATTCACACTGTTACCACTGCTGTAAGTACACAGTATTCACACTGTTACCACTGCTGTAAGTACACAGTATTCACACTGTTACCACTGCTGTAAGTACACAGTATTCACACTGTTACCACTGCTGTAAGTACACAGTATTCACACTGTTACCACTGCTGTAAGTACACAGTATTCACACTGTTACCACTGCTGTAAGTACACAGTATTCACACTGTTACCACTGCTGTAAGTACACAGTATTCACACTGTTACCACTGCTGTAAGTACACAGTATTCACACTGTTACCACTGCTGTAAGTACACAGTATTCACACTGTTACCACTGCTGTAAGTACACAGTATTCACACTGTTACCACTGCTGTAAGTACACAGTATTCACACTGTTACCACTGCTGTAAGTACACAGTATTCACACTGTTACGACTGCTGTAAGTACACAGTATTCACACTGTTACCACTGCTGTAAGTACACAGTATTCACACTGTTACCACTGCTGTAAGTACACCGTATTCACACTGTTACCACTGCTGTAAGTACACAGTATTTACACTGTTACCACTACTGTAAGTACACAGTATTCACACTGTTACCACTGCTGTAAGTACACAGTTTTCACACTGTTACCACTGCTGTAAGTACACAGTATTTACACTGTTACCACTGCTGTAAGTACACAGTTTTCACACTGTTACCACTGCTGTAAGTACACAGTATTTACACTGTTACCACTGCTGTAAGTACACAGTTTTCACACTGTTACCACTGCTGTAAGTACACAGTATTCACACTGTTACCACTACTGTAAGTACACAGTATTCACACTGTTACCACTGCTGTAAGTACACAGTTTTCACACTGTTACCACTGCTGTAAGTACACAGTATTTACACTGTTACCACTGCTGTAAGTACACAGTATTCACACTGTTACCACTGCTGTAAGTACACAGTATTTACACTGTTACCACTGCTGTAAGTACACAGTATGTATACTGTTACCACTGCTGTAAGTACACAGTATTCACACTGTTACCACTGCTGTAAGTACACAGTATTCACACTGTTACCACTGCTGTAAGTACACAGTATTCACACTGTTACCACTGCTGTAAGTACACCGTATTTACACTGTTACCACTGCTGTAAGTACACCGTATTCACACTGTTACCACTGCTGTAAGTACACAGTATTCACACTGTTACCACTGCTGTAAGTACACAGTATTCACACTGTTACCACTGCTGTAAGTACACAGTATTCACACTGTTACGACTGCTGTAAGTACACAGTATTCACACTGTTACCACTGCTGTAAGTACACAGTATTCACACTGTTACGACTGCTGTAAGTACACAGTATTCACACTGTTACCACTGCTGTAAGTACACAGTATTCACACTGTTACCACTGCTGTAAGTACACCGTATTCACACTGTTACCACTGCTGTAAGTACACAGTATTTACACTGTTACCACTGCTGTAAGTACACAGTATGTATACTGTTACCACTGCTGTAAGTACACAGTATTCACACTGTTACCACTGCTGTAAGTACACAGTATTCACACTGTTACCACTGCTGTAAGTACACAGTATTCACACTGTTACCACTGCTGTAAGTACACAGTATTCACACTGTTACCACTGCTGTAAGTACACAGTATTTACACTGTTACCACTGCTGTAAGTACACCGTATTCACACTGTTACCACTGCTGTAAGTACACCGTATTCACACTGTTACGACTGCTGTAAGTACACAGTATTCACACTGTTACCACTGCTGTAAGTACACAGTATTCACACTGTTACCACTGCTGTAAGTACACAGTATTCACACTGTTACCACTGCTGTAAGTACACAGTATTCACACTGTTACCACTGCTGTAAGTACACAGTATTCACACTGTTACCACTGCTGTAAGTACACAGTATTTACACTGTTACCGCTGCTGTAAGTACACCGTATTCACACTGTTACCACTGCTGTAAGTACACCGTATTCACACTGTTACGACTGCTGTAAGTACACAGTATTCACACTGTTACCACTGCTGTAAGTACACCGTATTCACACTGTTACGACTGCTGTAAGTACACAGTATTCACACTGTTACCACTGCTGTAAGTACACAGTATTCACACTGTTACCACTGCTGTAAGTACACCGTATTCACACTGTTACGACTGCTGTAAGTACACCGTATTCACACTGTTACGACTGCTGTAAGTACACAGTATTCACACTGTTACCACTGCTGTAAGTACACCGTATTCACACTGTTACCACTGCTGTAAGTACACCGTATTCACACTGTTACGACTGCTGTAAGTACACAGTATTCACACTGTTACCACTGCTGTAAGTACACAGTATTCACACTGTTACCACTGCTGTAAGTACACCGTATTCACACTGTTACGACTGCTGTAAGTACACCGTATTCACACTGTTACGACTGCTGTAAGTACACAGTATTCACACTGTTACCACTGCTGTAAGTACACCGTATTCACACTGTTACCACTGCTGTAAGTACACAGTATTCACACTGTTACCACTGCTGTAAGTACACCGTATTTACACTGTTACCACTGCTGTAAGTACACAGTATTCACACTGTTACCACTGCTGTAAGTACACAGCATTTACACTGTTACCACTGCTGTAAGTACACCGTATTTACACTGTTACCACTGCTGTAAGTACACAGTATTCACACTGTTACCACTGCTGTAAGTACACAGTATTCACACTGTTACCACTGCTGTAAGTACACCGTATTCACACTGTTACCACTGCTGTAAGTACACAGTATTCACACTGTTACGACTGCTGTAAGTACACAGTATTCACACTGTTACCACTGCTGTAAGTACACAGTATTCACACTGTTACCACTGCTGTAAGTACACCGTATTCACACTGTTACGACTGCTGTAAGTACACCGTATTCACACTGTTACGACTGCTGTAAGTACACAGTATTCACACTGTTACCACTGCTGTAAGTACACCGTATTCACACTGTTACCACTGCTGTAAGTACACAGTATTCACACTGTTACCACTGCTGTAAGTACACCGTATTTACACTGTTACCACTGCTGTAAGTACACCGTATTTACACTGTTACCACTGCTGTAAGTACACAGTATTTACACTGTTACCACTGCTGTAAGTACACCGTATTCACACTGTTACCACTGCTGTAAGTACACAGTATTCACACTGTTACCACTGCTGTAAGTACACAGTATTTACACTGTTACCACTGCTGTAAGTACACAGTATTTACACGGTTACCACTGCTGTAAGTACACAGTATTTACACTGTTACCACTGCTGTAAGTACACCGTATTTACACGGTTACCCCTGCTGTAAGTACACAGTAATTACACGGCAGTAGGAGTGTACAGCGGGACTGGTACCTGCACATCTTGGTGCTGTTGAAGAGCTTCATCTTGTAGTTGGTGGCGGCGGTGAGCAGGAAGTGCTCGGACGTGAGGGGCGGGTACCACGCCATGCAGGTGGGCGTGGCGCTCTGCTCCACCCGCACGGAACTCTGAATCCGGAGCTCCTCCTCCCCGCTGTTCTTCAGGTCGTACTCCACCTGGACGAAACGCACGTGGTAAAACTCGTATGAAAAAGGAGCAATTCTGTTCCCATATAAATACTGGCGAAAATTTAGTATTTTTCCTTTATTTATTTATTTATTTATTTATTTATTGATACAGGGGAGTTTGACTGAGCACACATGCTCTTTTACAGTAACACTTTGTTCATGCCCATCCAATTTGCCTAACCTGCATGTCTTTCGATTGTGGGTGAAAACCGGAGTACCCGGACGGAGAAAACCCACGCAGGCAGGGGGAGAACATGCAAACTCCACACAGAAAAGGCCAAACATTCAAATTCAGGACCTTCTTGCTGTGAGGCGACAGTGCTATCAACTGCACCACCGTGCCGCCCTTTAAAATGGTCAGGTAGCAGTCTACAGGACTGAACTGGTGCCTCACAGTATTTAGAATAATAATGAAGAGTTGAGCCCTGTCTGAGTGAAACGTATGTGTGAGTCTCCTGGCATGCGGCTCAAGGGGAAGAACGTGGATGCGTTCCCTCACCAGCCGTCGGTCCGCGCCCAGGGTAAGCAGCATGGACTGGGTGCTCCCTGGGTACTCCCCAAACAGGAGGTCCTGGATGGGCTCGTAGTGGTAACGATGTCTCCACTGGTAGTCCCAAACCAGCTTCCCATTCTTGGAGCAGAGCTGGTACAGAGTCACGGCCTTCCCTGTGTCCTGGACACAGCCAGGAAAGAACAAACATTAAGAAAGGTAATGGGACATCCACAGAACTTTGTCTGACATTGATAAGTGCACTTTAGTAAGACGTGTACGTGTTGAGAGATCTACAAACTGAGAGGTTTGACCTGTATTTGCAGTGTTGTGTAACGAGGGCAGAGCTCTGTGTTTCCTGGGGAAGAATGAGCTAATTGATTAATGAGCATGAGCGTGAGATGTAATGGAGCGCTCCAGTGTTCAGGGGGTGCTCCAGTGGAGTTACGGGAGCCTGTTTTGAGGTTCCCACTTACCGCCGTGGCCAGATAGTGAGAGTTCCGGGAGAAGGCGATGTGGGTGATGCCATCGTGGGCGCACCTGAAGTGTTCCTCCGGCTTGTTCTGCAGGTCTATAGCGTCCAGTATGTAAACCGTCCCACAGGTGAACCCAGCAGCCAAATAAAAGCCTGCAGAAGCACAGGGTGCAATTCAGAGCCGCGCCCATCTGTGGGCGTCAATGCAGGGTGCTAACAATGCTGCTCACTATTCCTGCAGATTTACAGCAATATGCACAGTGTAAAAATTTACTCTGACACAGAGTGGATATTACACTGACCTACCAAAAATTATTTGTACCCTGTAGGGGACATGAGTCTTAATCTTAATAAAAATAAAACAATTACTGTTTTAAAAAATATTTTCACTGCAACATGTTTTTCAGATGTAGAAGTTTGGAGGTTGTACACGAGGCTTGGTGCTAACGCTGACACAGCTACCTTTGGGGTCGTACGCGAGGCCTGCCGCTAACGCTAACGTGGTTATCTTTGGGGTCTAAGTGAGGCCTGGCGCTAACGCTAACGTGGCTACCTTTGGGGTCGTACGCGAGGCTTGGAGCTAACACTAACACGGCTACCTTTGGGGTCGTACGCAAAGCCTGGCGCTAACACAAACACAGCTACCTTTGGGGTCTAAGTGAGGCCTGGCGCTAATGCTAACGTAGTTACCTTTAGGGTCTAAGCGAGGCCTGGCGCTAACGTGATTACCTTTGGGGTCTAAGTGAAGCCTGGCGCTAATGCTAATGTGGTTACATTTGCTAATGTGGTTACCTTTGGGGTCCAAGTAAGGCATGGCGCTAACGCTAACGTGGCTACCTTTGGGGTCTATGTGAGGCCTGGCGCTAACACTAACGTGGTTACTTTTGGGGTCTAAGTGAGGCCTGGCGCTAACACTAACGTGGTTACCTTTGGGATCTAAGTGAGGCCTGGCGCTAACACTAACGTGGTTACCTTTGGGATCTAAGTGAGGCCTGGCGCTAATACTAACGTGGTTACCTTTGGGGTCTAAGTGAGGCCTGGCGCTAACGCTAACGTGGTTACCTTTGGGGTCTAAGTGAGGTCTGGCGCTAATACTAACATGGTTACCTTTGGGGTCTAAGTGAGGCCTGGCGCTAACACTAACGTGGTTACCTTTGCGGTCTAAGTGAGGCCTGGCGCTAACGCTAACGTGGTTACCTTTGGGGTCTAAGTGAGGTCTGGCGCTAATACTAACATGGTTACCTTTGGGGTCTAAGTGAGGCCTGGCGCTAATACTAACATGGTTACCTTTGGGGTCTAAGTGAGGCCTGGCGCTAACGCTAACGTGGCTACCTTTGGGGTCATACGCGAGGCACTGGATCTGCCTCTCCCTGTGGAACACCCGGCTGCACACTGGGCCTTTACTCAGGTAGTCCCAGGCCCGGAGGATGCCGCAGTGGCTGCCCATGGAGACGATGGGTAGGGTGGGGTGGCAGGCCACTGCGTGCAGGGCCACTGACTGCTCCTTCAGCACCCTCTGGAGCTCCCCCAACTTTGTGTTCACATGGAACACACTGGCGCTCACCGTGGAAAGCACAAAGTTCCTACGGGAGAGAAAGCAGAGGGAAAGAGAAAAACGGATCCCTGGTCATTTACCGATGAAGCCATCCTGCTTAATAATAGCGTTTCTACACTGATTTGAAGAGAGCTTCAGGGCTGAAAGTCCCAAGGAAGACAGTGTGATGAAAACTGAGATCATTCCGGAAGACAGTGTGATGAAACCTGAGATCATTCCAGTACACCTAAGAACAGCGCTGAAATGACGTGTTAAATGTGCATTTTCACATTTATGTTGTGAATGTCTGACAAAACAGGAATAAGTATTTTTCAGAACTCTTCGAAAGTTCTGGGAATATATGAAAACTGCCAGTGACTTTCATTTTTTTTATCGAAAGAGGGATGAAACAATATTGCATAAAACTGTATTATACTGTATAAAAAAAAAAAGTCACATTCATGGTTCCTTTTTGCAAAGCAGGGGATTGAACCTGTAAAGTACCTGTAGCTGAATGTGACCTGATATAGTCTGATGTTTGCTGTTTAAATGGTTTTAACCTGTTTTTAATCAGCACATATTCATCCAGGTATAATTTCCTGTCTTGAACATTGAGCTGAAGGAAAATTTCATGCTATAATTTAATGGACAATAAGGTATTCTGTTGTGTTCTATTCTGTTCTATCATGCTGTTCTTTTCCTGTAGAAAAGGCGAAAGGTGTGTATGGGCTGGGTGATATACTCGTTTTGAATATTTTTTTGAGCGCAATAACGGTCATCGCCACCATGTGGGGTATTGCCTTTCTTATAATATTTTTCCTTTAATTATACCTGATAATGATGGTAGCAAACATCCGAACTTCAGAGGCAACGTGAAATGCTTCCGGGAAAAAAAACACCACTGATATGTATTAGATGTTGATCTGACAGCCAATCAGCAGCAAGGCCTTGAAGCTTCCATGTGATGAGACAAAAACACATCACATGATTACATGGAAGCTGTATGCCCTTGCTGCTGATTGGCTGTCTTACGGTGACCCTTATTGCGCTCAAGAGAATATAGAATAATTATGGAACGAGTATATGGTCCACCTGTACGGCTGCTTACCGTATAAGGGATGGCTCAGCATCTTTGAGGAGGCTGTCCAGGTACCCAATCTCACAGTTGGTCTCTTTGGAGAAAGATATGGAGGTGATGGAGTCCAAGTCAAACTTGTCATACCACTTGATCAGTTTGAAATGCTCATCGTAAAAGGTCACGTGACCCTTGACGTTGCCTGTCACAATAAAACTGAAACATTGCAAAGCCAGGCATGAAACTAGGGATGTAGCAAAAAAACAACAACATCACCAACACATTTAGAGAGTCAGTCAACATTACCAGCACATTTAGAGAGTCAGTCAACATTACCAACACATTTAGAGAGTCAGTCAACATTACCAACACATTTAGAGAGTCAGTCAACATTACCAGCACATTTAGAGTCAGACAACATTACCAGCACATTTAGAGAGTCAGTCAACATTACCAGCACATTTAGAGAGTCAGTCAACATTACCAGCACATTTAGAGAGTCAGTCAACATTACCAGCACATTTAGAGAGTCAGTCAACATTACCAGCACATTTAGAGAGTCAGTCAACATTACCAGCACATTTAGAGAGTCAGTCAACATTACCAACACATTTAGAGAGTCAGTCAACATTACCAGCACATTTAGAGAGTCAGTCAACATTACCAGCACATTTAGAGAGTCAGTCAACATTACCAGCACATTTAGAGAGTCAGTCAACATTACCAGCACATTTAGAGAGTCAGTCAACATTACCAACACATTTAGAGAGTCAGTCAACATTACCAACACATTTAGAGAGTCAGTCAACATTACCAACACATTTAGAGAGTCAGACAACATTACCAACACATTTAGAGAGTCAGACAACATTACCAACACATTTAGAGAGTCAGTCAACATTACCAACACATTTAGAGAGTCAGACAACATTACCAGCACATTTAGAGAGTCAGTCAACATTACCAGCACATTTAGAGAGTCAGTCAACATTACCAGCACATTTAGAGAGTCAGTCAACATTACCAGCACATTTAGAGAGTCAGTCAACATTACCAACACATTTAGAGAGTCAGTCAACATTACCAACACATTTAGAGAGTCAGACAACATTACCAACACATTTAGAGAGTCAGACAACATTACCAACACATTTAGAGAGTCGGACAACATTACCAACACATTTAGAGAGTCAGTCAACATTACCAACACATTTAGAGAGTCAGACAACATTACCAGCACATTTAGAGAGTCAGTCAACATTACCAGCACATTTAGAGAGTCAGACAACATTACCAGCACATTTAGAGTCAGTCAACATTACCAGCACATTTAGAGTCAGACAACATTACCAGCACATTTAGAGAGTCAGTCAACATTACCAACACATTTAGAGTCAGTCAACATTACCAGCACATTTAGAGAGTCAGTCAACATTACCAGCACATTTAGAGAGTCAGACAACATTACCAGCACATTTAGAGAGTCAGTCAACATTACCAACACATTTAGAGAGTCAGACAACATTACCAGCACATTTAGAGTCAGACAACATTACCAGCACATTTAGAGAGTCAGTCAACATTACCAGCACATTTAGAGAGTCAGCCAACATTACCAGCACCTTTAGAGAGTCAGTCAACATTACCAGCACCTTTAGAGAGTCAGTCAACATTACTAACACATTTAGAGTCAGTCAACATTACCAACACATTTAGAGAGTCAGTCAACATTACCAACACATTTAGAGAGTCAGTCAACATTACCAGCACAGTTCAGTGACGTGCGTACATGTCAGTCCAGGTGAGCACAGTAATACAGATCTCAGTGATGTGCGTACCTGTCAGTCCGGGTGAGCACAGTAATACAGATCTCAGTGACGTGCGTACCTGTCGGTCCAGGTGAGCACAGTAATATAGATCTCAGTGATGTGCGTACCTGTCGGTCCAGGTGAGCACAGTAATATAGATCTCAGTGACGTGTGTACCTGTCGGTCCGGGTGAGCACAGTGATGCCGTGTTTCTGGAGCGGGATGAGTTTTAGAGCTCTCCTCTGGACGATTATCTGTGACGAGTTCTCCTGCAAGACTTCCCACACCACGGTGTTCCCCAACGACGTCCCCGAAAAGACCTGCGACCCCTCAGTGCTGAAGATGGACTGGCTGAGAGAACCCACCTTCCTATTGAAACTCTGTCAGAGGTCAGAGGTCAGGTCAAGAGAATGCCACAACCACCACCAATTCTGTACAGGTAGTGAACAAAAATAACGCAATGCGGGTTGTAGAGCCATCATCCTTCTCTGATCAAACTGCCTGTTCCTGTTCACCAAGTTCAAACAAAACCTGTCCGCCATTTTCATGCATGGGCCAGTTTATGCTGGGATTGTACACGCTTACTTAATGAGCGAGCCTCTGCCTGGTGTATACATGCTGTCCCTCGTTTACCCTCGTTCACCCAGGTCTGTCCATTTACAGGTGTGTGCTTGTCCATGTGATTATGTACAGGTGATTCACTAGAACTACTAAAGGGCAATATTTATAATCCCACAGTGACAGTATGTGGAAATGACTGAGGCATGTCAGCTCATTTGTGACCTACCTTTTCTGAAAGCTTTGGGGTGTAATAATCCAGCTCCCCTTTGTCCTGCAGTAAATCATAGAGAATGTAACTGCCACAGGTCTTAGCATCAAGGCTAAAACCATATAATAATACGCACATGGCCCGGTGCCACTTACCCAAGTGTAAAATACAACCTGGCTCTCGCTGTTACTGACGATCTGGCTGATGTCAAACGGGTGAAAAATTATGTGATTCTGAAACAAAGAGGCGCACGGTGCTCACACATACTGTATGTATCATAGGGTGTACTTTATTATACACTGCAGTGTCACACAATTTTAGAGAGAGGATGTTCCATATCCACATGCTTATATAATATTATAAAACACTTCACAAGGACATTTCCCTCAAAGCATTTGAAAACAAAAGAGTATGCGAGTTACCTGGCAACCATATTCTGGTTGTAGTTCTGTAACGCAGACCGGACCCTCCGCCTCACTGGTCCAATCCCAAATGCAGACTCGCTGTGGTAAAACCATAGAAATCTGGCTGATTCTACACTTTCTATTTAGGCATTCCGCCCGCTTACACAGCTTTCACTTTTACACAGTGCCTCATACAGCTGGATATTTACTGAAGCAATTCTAGGTTTAAGCACCTCGTGCAAGAGTACAACCATAGCCTTGTGGCCGCCTGGCATTTGTGCGTAATTGTGTGAGTAAAGAAGGCTCGTCTGAAGGATTCAATCTTAATCTGAAGGACAACATTAATCTCTGGCTCATAGTTTTTCAAAGGTTATCGTTCTCATTTTCTTTATCATCTATCAAAAAAGTTTAAAAATGAAGGCCACCTCCCATCCCATGAGGGTAACACCACCTCCCATCCCATGAGAGTAACAGGTGCCAGTGTAGCGCAGTGGTTGGGGAATTGTGCTAAGCTGAAAGGTTGCAGGTTCATTTCTCGTGTGTGTGTCACTGCCAGTGACTCACCCTGGTGCTATAGCTTGTCCATGGGCCTTTAGTTAAAAGGTTAAGCGGCATATTTTAAGTGATGTAATAAGAATTCAAGCAGAGGAGACTCTCGGCCGATGCCTGGATGGTTCTGGCTTTTTTTTTCTCCTGCCACGCACCTGGATTTCTGCAGCTCCGACGGTCACCAGGTACTTTGCATCCTGAGTTAAAGCCATCGCTGAAACGCCTCCTTCAGGATGGCAGTCAAACAGCGTTTGCACAGGAAACCTGAAGCACACAACAAGCCCGTCTGTCTGAACTGAGTCAATTACACCAAATAACTCTCCATAACACAACAAGCCCGTCTGACCGAACTGAGTCAATTACACCAAATAACTCTCCATAACATAACAAACCCGTCTGTCTGAACTGAGTCAATTACACCAAATAACTCTCCATAACACAACAAACCTGTCTGTCTGAACTGAGTCAATTACTCCAAATAACTCTCCATAACACAACAAACCTGTCTGTCTGAACTGAGTCAATTACTCCAAATAACTCTCCATAATAAATGTTCTGTTTAATGTGTAATCCTCGTGTATTTCCCCTAACAGTCTTAACTAGTTTACAGTCGATCCTAGGCTTTCAGATTTGTGGTTTCTGAGTATTTAGCTCCCACCTCTAGGGTTACTGTTGCTCTTAACCCTGATTCATACACTTGTCTTCTCATTGTGAATCACTCTGGATTAAGCGTGTCTGCCAAATGGAATGTAACCGTTTAAGGTAGAACACAACCACTTCTGGCACAGCATGTAATTTTAACAAAATCTAAATTCATTGCTTACAGGTGTTTAATGTTTCCATTTCATTTCACTGGAAAAAAAGTAATGAACACTAATTAATAGCAAAAATGGAAATCACTGATCTCTAAGTGATATTTTTATTATAAGCCTCTCTGGATCAGGTGAATGTAAACGTGATTGGACTTTATCGCTGTGAGATATGGCGGTTGTGCTTTACCCTGAATTGGTCTCCCATATAAGCACCAGACTCTCAGGTCCGATATCCGCTGTTACCAGCCAGCGTCTGTCCTCGCTCGCACACAGACAGGATATGGGGTTATAGTGTCCCTGGAGAAAACAGTTCAGTCATTAACAACATTGTTATTAACACTACCATATTAACGTTGCTGTTTCTACTTATTACACCCATTCTGTTCAATTTTATTTATATGCCGCTTTTCACAAAGGGCATTGTGTCACAAAGCAGCTTAACAGAGATCCGGGCCTGAACCCCCCAAGAGCACGCCTAGGGCGACAGTGGCAATGATAAGCTCCCTGGCTGCTAACAGGAAGGAACCCTGAGCAGAACACAGAGCGGAACCCAGAGCAGAACCCTGAGCAGAGGGGGAGCCCATCTGCCACTGGCTGCACCGGTTCATTGAGAAAAGCTGATTACATCATAAATGGAAAAATGACAGGACATAAATGTCAATGTCACTGTGTAGCTGAAGCCAGGCAATGGTGACTCTGGCCATGTGGAGAGACAGGCTGGAAGGCCTATCGGTGGCATAGTCAGGCAGGGGGCGCAGGCGTGGAGCTGGAACTCAACCTAGATCTACACCTCACCACAAATATGATCACATATATATATATACATACCATTCAGTTACTCAGGGAGGGAACATGCTAATCTTTACAAGCTACTTAGTTTCCAAGGTGACCAACGTCAAAGTGAGGCTGGCTGCAAACCCCCCTCCGGAAATGGAGGAACACACTGCAAACATACCTTTATAAAATATATTATCAAGATAATGCAAATATATGGGCGAATGTACAATTATTGCTTCTTTCAGATACCGCAGTGTATTAAACCATTGTGAACATATTTACAATATATTCTAGTTCTGTGGGGGTGTGTATATTACCAGTATTTATGACTGACTCTGTTGTATATATTGTGTGTGTACACAGTTGTAAAAGTGTGTGTATTGTTTGTTTTAGAGGTTTCTTTCAGTTTGGTGGGATGTGGATGCTAGGCAGCTGGACCAGCTCGTGCCAGGTGTTGTGCGCGAGAGCGTAGCGCGGTTCTGCCTTGCCTGGAATATGTGCTGCGAGTTGGAGGATTGGTCGTAAATCACCGCCACGTTAGCGCAACCGTACACAATCTCCAGCCTCTCCTCGTCCAGCAGGCTGAAGACGGGGAGCGTCCGGCTCATCCCGAGAGCCCACTTCAGATTCTCGAAACCACAAAAAAAAAGTCTGTCAGGCACGTGTGAAAAAATGCAATCCAACACGTTTCAACAGCTGCACAGGGGAACTGCACATTGCTGGATGAGTCTTTGAATGGGGATTAGATATGTCACATGTTACTATAGTGCTTGCTCTCCACATTGTAAGGATCTGGCAGATTAAATGGGAGAATGAATGTAGTATACACACGTCCAATTGGTAAGACCAGGTGCAGGGTAAAAAAGTGAAACAATGAAAAACAAAGAATACCCGCACACTAGCAAATGCTCCCTTGTGGTTTATTCATGCAACGTTTCGCCCAAAGATCAAATCATTGCATGAATAAACCACAAGGGAGCATTTGCTGGTGTGCGGGTATTCTATATTTTTCAGATTAAATGGTAGACCTACCAATGGATATTTTTCAGAATTAATAGTTATTCTCTTCTGGGGCGGGAGAGAGCTGGGAGTGGTGTTGCTGACCGGAGACTGCGTTGGCTGCTCAGCTGAGTTGGAGTCTGTTGACTCGTCCTGTTTTTCGGCCAAACCCTCCTCTTCCCTACCCACATCTTCTGGCCCCTCCTCCCTCTGCTCCTGCTCTTCTGCAACCTCTTCTATCTGTCCTGCCTGCTCTCCATCCTCTTCCCTCTGCTCTTCCTCTTCCCCATCCTCTTCTCTCTGCTCTCGCTCTTCCCCATCCTCTTCTCTCTGCTCTTCTCCATCCTCTTCCTGCTCTTCTGAATCCCATTCCTTCGGACCTTCCTGCTCTCCATTCTCAGACGGCCCCGCTGTCGGGCTATCTGGAGCTGGCATAAGGCTAGCCACATCCGCCTCCTCTCCCGCGGAATCGACGGACCCCGTTCCGTCAGTGTCCGACATGAGTCAGCTCTCCGCAGGCAGTATAAAGCAAATTAATTCGCTGTAATATTTAGCATCACGAAAAGCTGTTAATGTTAATGCTCAATCACAGCCATTTTTAATCACAGCACTAACTTACTGACATTAAAATAGACAATAATTAAAGTGTGAATACTCCAATTATATCTCAAAACGAGATAAACAACAATAACACCAAACAACATTTCAAAAATTTGAGATCATTTTAATGTGTAACTTAGCTAAGGTTGTTGCTAAGTTAATGTTACCTTATGCTAGAGGCATAACGTTATAGCAACGTTACGTAACATAGCCAGGTAACGCAACTAGTAGCAGACTGGCTAACTTTTGGAAAATACGTAACCTTGCCAACCAGATTCTTTCTAATACGATTTAACAGTTTTCTGTCCTCAACCAAATTAAAATAAAATGAATGAACATTAACATGCTTAACGAGTTGCTTAGGAAAGTAGAAAGAGTCCCTTACATACCGAAGTGTGAACCCAAAAAATACGACCAAAATACAGCGTCCTGTTGCTTAGATACACTGTGACCGAAAGGGAATTATGGGAAAGGTGAGGAGCGACCGTTTATCAAGGCTACCGATAGGTGGCACTAGAGCCATTCTGTTTTTACACAAAACAATCCGCAATTTTTTTTTTTACCTTGGTAACTAACCAAATTATCTTTGGCGTTCTTACAGTCAATGTTTAGTGGAGTTTAAGAAAATATTCAACTTACCTTTATAATCATAATATTTAAATAATGATAGTATATTTTACATTTGCAATTCATGAAGTGTAAGAAAAGCATATCTCAAAGCACTGTAGACTACATTTTTACCTTTTGTTTTGTATCAACATAAATACTTTTGAAAAAGCTTGACTATCTTGGTTTTGATGTTATTCAGGCCTGTAGTATTTCGGCATTAACGTCTGCATTCACAGCTCATTCCAACCGTTCTCAGGGCAGTTTCTGTGCTTGGGTCTGTTTGAAATTCTTTCTGCAAGTCATTTGTGTCAAGTTAACTTTGTAATAGGGTTGGATCTACATCTAGAAGGCAAGTGATCCAACATCATACTGTAAAAAACAGACTCCAGAGACAATGTAGCATAGCAGTGTACAGTGTAGCTATACAAATACATTTTAATTGAATAGTTAGCAGAAAAACATTATTTAAAAAAACCACCTCTAAGTGTAAACAAAATAATTTGATAAGGGATAAGAACTGATTGGTAATCCTTGAACAAATGACAGCAGACAAATTGAATGCGACAGTTTATTGCCAGTCAATAAAGGCAACGCTTCCCACTCAAACTCTGCAAAAAACCCATCTTATATTTCCCATGATCCAGTGCTTTTTATTTATGAAACTTAACACCCCCCCCCCCCCCCCCCCCCACAAGTGTCTCACACAAGTACGCCAGAGCAGCTTACGCTGGGAAAGAACCATTAGCAAGTTGTGCATCACAATACAATCTAACTGCAAAGCACAAAAAAATTCCACACTAGAATTTTCCTCTGGAAATTTTTAAGCACCACGCCCAAAGTTGACCTCGTGAAGATCTTCGGTCAATATTCTGCCGGAGACATGACCCACTCTTATCTGCGTAGAGGGACAATGTTGCATCTGAAAGCAATGGAGACACGCCCATCAGGAACCTTCTAGTAGGCCTACTCGTAAACTCATACACAGAACATACCAAGATCCAAGATTTACAGTTTTTTAAAGCACAACTGAACTTTGGGTTGTGTAGATACCTGACGATGATATGAGTCCAAATGGTGGGG
Organism: Ilyophis sp. 1 JC-2022; assembly: GCA_022702515.1. Classification (NCBI taxonomy): domain Eukaryota; kingdom Metazoa; phylum Chordata; class Actinopteri; order Anguilliformes; family Synaphobranchidae; genus Ilyophis; species Ilyophis sp. 1 JC-2022. The sequence goes on along the minus strand of CM040404.1, from coordinate 4,408,268 downwards.
AAATATGTTGGTTAGTTGCTCTGTGCTCCCCTGGGGTGATAATCCAGAATAAGGTATTTGTTGCTCTCCATTCACTTCTATAGGGCATCTAAAACGGTCTCAAAATGACACTTCTCACACGTATATGAACGTGAACCAAGTGGATTCTGTCAATACAAACAATAACCAGTCCTCGTTCGTATATTTTTTTTTTAAAGCCTTTTCTGGCTTTTTTTCGTATTTTACTTGGAACGTAGATCCGGTAGGTAATTAGTGTGCCAGAAACAGCGTTAATGCGCCGATGCGTCAGAAACCACTCATTGGTCCAAATTTCCTCGGGAGCAAACGTTCCTGGTAGTATATATCTATGGTCAACAAACCGACCTGCCGACATTTTGCTAGTCTTTTCTGGTAGCTTGCTAACAACATTGAAGAAAATAGTACTTTTATAAATAATTTTAATTACACACCAAAAAATATGTACGAGGACTGGTTATTGTTTGTATTGACAGAATTGGCTTAGTTCGCGTTCGTATACATGCTAGAAGTGTCAATTTGAGACCGTTTTAGCTGCCCTATAGAAGTGAATGGAGAGCGACAAATACCCTATTCTGGATTATCACCCCAGGGGAGCACAGAGCAACTAACGAACCATGGCCAGGTAACTACACAACCCAAAGTTCTACCAAAGTTCAGTTGTGCTTTAAAGTTACAGTTTTGATGGTAAAAAGAACTGTATATTGCACAAAGAGACTATATCTACGTGCACAATTCTACGTGAATTCTGAGTACTATATTTACATGCACAGATAATGTATTAGTCCATCAATAGTTCACATTTCCTCTTTAACACAAGCAAATATGGTGCATATTCCAAATAATATCCCCAAAGACAGTCTGGCCTCATTTGTTATTCTTTGAAGCTCTGCCAGGATTAGTGATACACTCACCCCAGTAACCCTCTCCCGGACCAGCGCTGTGGGGTAAGACCCATGTGTACTTTCTGTTCCTCGCGGATCACCGTGATACTCAACGATCTCTGCGGTAGAAAAACCATATTCAACAAAACAACAGTTTTCTTTCAATCCTCAGCTGCATCTCTGGATGCTGAAGGCAGTGGGTGGACCTACCCCTTCGCTGTGCTGGACCACAGACGCAATGTTCTGCAGGGTCTTAAAGTTTCCCGTGTTGACTGAGCCAAATTCAATGATTTCATCCCCAACTCTCAATCCCTACGGAACAGAACCAGCACAAAATGGCACCAAGTGAACAACATTGTAAATAACAAGTATATTTCACTTCATTAACTCATTCAGTGCCGTGGGCGACATAAACCGACAAAATTACAAACTGTCTAAAGTGCCGAAGGCGACTAACGTCGACCACAGCAGTCTTTACACTGCTATACCAGTGAAGAATTCCGGATTTGTGTCTGAAAAAATGAGACAATGACCAATTTACACTGACGTTCTTTTACCGTCTTTTACCCGGATTTGCTCTTTTTAATGTTTTTACATGGTTCTAGATGACAATATTTAAAGTTATATTTAGCCTATGTTTTAAAATTCATCTAGAATAACAAACCACGTAAACCAACATCGGGGAGTGGGAAAAAAGCGCCTTGGTCAATTTGTAGGCTATGAACACGTTTCTGCGCCACGTTACTTTCTTCCTCAGGATAACTGTTTTGTTGAACTGTTGATACAAAGTAACACGCTGACAGCACATTTTTACAATTTTACTTATCGATACAAATTACCCGTGATTATGTTAATTCTTCATTTTTACATATAGATATGCAAGAGCTGATTTTATTGAAAACTGTTTTCACTATTACACATCACCAATGTATGAACCAAACTGAAAAGCACTGAAAATAAACTATTTATATTTCCATCGAAATTGTTTGACGTTGCACTAATAGTGAACTGAACCAGCAGGTGTACCATCTATAAATAATTCTGTTCAATAGGTAAAATAACGTGTTTTATTAGAAGTTTTCACATTGACAGGATCAATCTAAAATATTAGAATGTTGGCGGCCATATTGGCTTTGCACTGCTGAGGCTTAGTGTTCCAGAACACTCTGGCATTGAATGAGTTAAAAGTAGCCAATGATCAAAGAGCTAATTTAATGGAATGTCCCAGATAGTTATAAGGAAGTGTGTTGCATGAAAATAAGTAAAAGTCAAAAACAACCTATTTATAACAAACAAAAAGGGTTCCCAACGGTTGCCAGATTTGGCTCTTTCTCCCAAATTCATAGATTTCACTTTGGCACTTTTGGGTTCTTTTAACTAAAATCACGTTAGCTTGATAAAAACACAGTTTGAGTTATAATAATGCAATTGAGCAGTTGCTTGGGTGAAATGGCGATATTTGTTTGCTTAATGATTAAATTGTTGTAAGAAACCAGCTGGTGATTTTTTTTCTTTCCCAGAATGCACAGTGATTCACTGTTTTATATTTTAGCCTCAGGATGTCATGGCTTTCACTTATTCGGCAGAGAGATGGTTTCATTTTGTCTTGGGGTTTTGAGATAAGCCTGTTGACGGGTATCCGCAGTGACAGAGCTGAGAATGGGGTGTGAGATTGGAGAGGGATTGGGGCTCACCGCTTGGCTAGCAGGGGACCCCAGCGTGATGTTTTCCACCCTGGCGAAGGGTGGTGGCAGACTGGCTTCCTGCTCCATGGTCTCAGCCTGGGCCTGGCCCTCGTCTGGCCCCCGCTGGGCCTTCTCTGCAGCGTGCAGTCTGTGTAGAGCCAGCTCAATATCCACCATGATGGCTTTGTGGTCATTCTGCAGACCTGACAAACACATAGATGTGTGGGAACATCCAACAATTCATGAGTGCTGGTGGTATGAAATTCACTGGTGAAAGAAGGAGATAACCGAAGCACCCGCTGTATTAAACGTTCCCACACAAATGTAATGGTATGGCAAAGTGTCAACTGATCGAAATGCTGCTGCACCACTGAATTCTGTTAGAAGCGTTATGTAAAATGCACAGGTGTATCGTTTTATTCAGAAAATGAAAATACCTCACAGTTCAATGCTCTCCCATCGAGTTTGTTAACTGCACTACAAAAAAAATGTTGCACGCTGGCAGCAATAAATTGTGTGCACGGCATTTTTCCTTTTTGTAGTTCTCCTGCACCAGTGTTAACTCGTTTATGCGTGTATTACTCGCCCTGATACCACATTCTGCAGACCTGACCACATACATGCTGGGTGCTCGGAAGCAAACCTGCAGCAGGCCTGAACACTGACGGAGGAAATTCAACACTGCACTTAGCTGCTGTCCTAGGGTGTACTGTTGAGCAATTATCACAGCGAGCTCTAGTACTGGAACGTTACAGTGTTCTCAGTTTATGATTAAGAATAATTCACATTATGGGATGCAGTGTGTGATAGTCCGGTGGCGTTGGGCTTTTCCAAAGGCATCGTAAAGAAAAAACATTGCTTACAGGAGATGTTGTGCCTTGCCGTGCGAACCTGGTACACATTAAGATCCTCACGTGGATAACCTTCTACGTCAACCAAAGGGCCTTCGACTCCAACACCTTGCTGTAGTGTAAGAGGTAAACAACATGAACGTCAAGCTCAGTTATGTCTCAGTGGATAATGAACACACGAGTAGATTTAGATTAAATCACGTTAATTTGCAGTCAACCACCGGACATGGCAAAAAAAGATTACGAAATACGAAAAACAAATCAAGTTGCGTCGCAACATTGAGGACAGTCCATTATGAATGTATATTTAGCTAATGCTAGTTAGCTACATAACGTTTACTACTTAGAGGTGGAGATTTTCATCGTTATGAGGATTTACCAGCAAGCAGTCGAACGATGTTAATGTCAGTGGACATATAATACATTAATTGGCAGGCAAATACAATAGTTGTTTAACATTGATTACTCTAGCTCACGCTAAGGTAAAACCACTGGCTAACGTTAATTAGCCAGTTCGCGTTGTTAGCTTCACCATCTCAGTAAAGTGCGTTTAATTCAAAGGTGACTTACATCTTCAAGGACGTCATAATATGCCTTTATCTGCTCTTCAATTGAGTCTTTCTTTTTGACAAGATTTTGAACATCTTCAATTGTTATCGTGGAATCCGAGTCATGATTGTATTCTTCGGTCATCTTCATGGCTTCCTCTTCGAGCGCGTCAAGTTGTAGAACTACAATTACGGAACCCCGAATGGGACAGAATACTTATCCAAAAGCGAAGGAGTAATGACTAATTATTTTCTGAGTTCATAGTGCTGCAAAGATTCCATCGTGCTGAAGTGCTTTTCATGAGGCTCTCTATCGTTATTTTTATTAGGATAATTCTATAGTACCTTTCTTCGTCTTTTTGCTCATTATATGCGATTCGCTTTTTTTTTTACTTTTTTTTTTTTTAGCAACCGAAATAACTGAGCGGGCCTTTAAATTGTATTTCAACTAAACACAAACATACGATGAAACCATGAGAAATATCTGAAAAATAGATTCAGATTCATGTTTAACAATATTTGCAATACAGGCTATGAATATAAACAGAAAAAATAAAGCTCGGACCACAGAAAAATCAGGTTCTTATATTTATTTTGAATACAATACATAAGTTATTAGATTAAATCTTCATCATCTTTGGGAAGTTTATTTAAAAATGTGTAAACAGTAAGGCTTCATGTTTGGATCATTGTCCTACTCTGCCCCGCCCCACCATAAGAGAGATGGAAAACTTGGAACAGAAAGACAACGAGAAAACTTCTAAGTTATATTAATATAACATTGTATGTAGATCATTTTTAGAATATATAAGCAGAAATAGAAGCTCAACGAAGGCATACATCATTGTGCTCCAAGGTATCCTCATAAATGACTAGAATGCAAAAATACATATAGTACAGACGACAGTAGAAACAGAACCGCAACAGTGCCCCACTAACGTTTGGTTTGGGGGCAAAAACACTGTCTCCACACGGTGGGTTCATTAGTGAGTTATTGATTTGTTACAGTGTTCCTTTTCATAAAAAGGAATGTTTGGAAAAGCGTTAGAGAAAAAAAGGTTAAACCTTTAGGCACTTTGGCACCAAGACGAGAGAAAGCCACGCACACATTACTAGCCTGCAATGCGCACATAACACAGGAACCGAAAGGACACAGGACTGTGCTGAGCCCGCACAGAGAACCTTAAAGACACGCAGATCTGCACTCAGAGCTCATCATTAATATATCTGTGTAACGGAATGTTCAGATGTACCTAAAGGCCAGAGATTCTCCAGTACTTATGGATCAGGGATGTGATGCCGACCCCTGCTTTACAAAGTGCAAAGGATGGACTTCAGAACCAGAAAGCACACGATCTAATCTCCTCGGCCCTGAATGTGAGACCGCTCTCTTAGAGTGAGCCTCAACCACACGCCAACAAATAAATTATTAAAAATGGGAAAAATTTTACCCGCACAAAGCCATGAATGTAAACAGGAGACCAATGACAGCTGGCCTCTCTCACTCACAACAGTAACACTTGTGCAAAAGTATACTCTGAAAGCGGAGTCTGGTGGTGTGAGAACATGGTGCTATGGAATGTGGCTGCACAGGCCCTGTGAATCCCACCATGACAGAACGCTGGCAAAAACGGAGAAGCACAGTGTCCCATTTAGCGCTCTTCTCTGTGCTTTCCAATGTGTTGTGTTGTGCACAGGAAGGGCGTGTACTTCTCCATGCCAGCTTACATCCACTCCTACACCTACACCTACACAGTCATCTCATCCACTCCTACACCTACACAGTCATCTCATCCACCCGAGTCTGCACAGACAGATCTATGACATCATCAGCCTGCGCTGGTCCTGAATTAGCCGTCATCTCATCCATCTGCGCAGGAGACAGCTGGGCAGTGACCTCATCAACCTGCGCCTGGTCTGGCGCCGAGACAGCTTTGGCCTCAAACACCTGCGTCAGCTCCGGACGAGACGTGACCTCAGTCTGCGCAGGAGTTGACTGGGCAGTGATCTCATCCCCCTGCGCCTGCTCTGGTGCTGAGATGGCTGTGACCTCATCAGTCTGCGCAGGAGTTGACTGGGCAGTGATCTCATCCCCCTGCGCCTGCTCTGGTGCTGCGATGGCTGTGACCTCATCAGTCTGCGCAGGAGTTGACTGGGCAGTGATCTCATCCACCTGCGCCTGCTCTGGTGCTGCGATGGCTGTGACCTCATCAGTCTGCGCAGGTGTTGACTGGGCAGTGATCTCATCCACCTGCTCCTGCTCTGGTGCTGAGATGGCTGTGACCTCATCAGTCTGCGCAGGTTCTGAATGGGCAGTGATCTCATCCACCTGCTCCTGCTCTGGTGCTGAGATGGCTGTGACCTCATCAGTCTGCGCAGGTTCTGAATGGGCAGTGATCTCATCCACCTGCTCCTGCTCTGGTGCTGAGATGGCTGTGACCTCATCAGTCTGCGCAGGTTCTGAATGGGCAGTGATCTCATCCACCTGCTCCTGCTCTGGTGCTGAGATGGCTGTGACGGCTGTGACCTCATCAGTCTGCGCAGGAGTTGACTGGGCAGTGATCTCATCCACCTGCGCCTGCACTAACTGCACCCACTGCTGCAGCTGCTCCTGCAGGGCCTGCAGCCCCAGGGCCACCTTCTCCTGCCGGCCCCCGAGCTCCAGCAGCTTCTCCCGGGTCTCCCTGGCCCTCCGCTGGCCCTCGCTCCCCCGCCGAGCCACCCGTCGCCCCTGCATGTACGCCTCAAACTCCTCCGAGCTCAGATTGAGGGCCGACCCGTCCAGCTTCTCGATGAAGGCCACAGCGCAGGACTGGGAAAAGGAGGAGCTCATCACATCATTTCATTCCCATTCATTATTAATAACACTCATTTACAGCCCCAAAAGAGAACGGTGAAATCAAAGGTTTAGAACTCAAAACGTACAATCCACGGGTTTGTGATTATAGATGGGCCCTTCTGTGCCTCCTTGTGATATTGAGCTTTTGTATTTGTACTGTTTTGCACTTTTGTAAGTTTTTGTAAGATACTCAGGGGCTAATGACACTCATGGTCTAATACTTAAACACACAAAATGCACTATTGATAGCCCCTCCATCATCAACATATATGCAAATAAAGTTATTTTGCTAGAAATAGAGCAGGAAGCCCACCAGGTTGGTGAAGTAGTAGCCGGTCTCTCCGGCCATGAGGCTGTGCGGTAGGCCGAAGCGGATGATGTACTGCATGTTGGAGTGGAGCCGTGGCGGGTTGGCCTTCAGGACCACGTAGATCAGACCCGACAGGAAGTCGTCGGCGTTAGCCGGCTCACTGTTGGAGGATGCCAGCGCCTGGAACACGTTCTGGCTGCACTTGGACACGCAGGTGAGCTTGTCCTGAGGGGCCCGCTTTGCGTCCATCTCGATGATCGCTGGACAGGGGCGGGGGGAGGAGAGAGGAGAAAATGGGAGTATTTTTTATCATTCAGGTTAAGCACCTTTAGCTCAAGGGTACAACTGCAGTGTCCTACCTGGGAATCAAACCTGCAACCTTTGGGTTAAAAGCCCAGTTCCCTAATCAGCTTATTCATGGCCTCATGGAATAAAACAGCGTTTAACAGACCCCTCCCTCCCACTGGCTGGTTTAAACCGTTACCTGTGATGGCGGGCAGGAAGGGGTCACTGACATCCGACCTCTCAACGGGGAAGGGCACGCGCAGCATCTGCGGGGTGACCCAGTTCAGCGACCTGCAAGGGTCAAAGGTCACCAGTCACCACACATTTCTTTTTGTCAAGAATGGAACCTGCAACCTCCGAGTTGTAATCCCAATTCCATATTGATGCTGGACTCCGGTGTAGTATAACGGTAACAAACTGGGTGTGTACCTCCCTCAGAAGGTTGCATGTTCGGGCGGGGGGGTCTCCCCACGGGGCTCACCGTATCCTCTTCTGCAAGGCGAGGTCTTTCTGCTCGTCATCGCTGCTGTCGTGACAGAACACCCATTTGTGCAGCCGGGTCATAATCAGCTTCTCAATGTGCTCCATCATCTGAGCTTCGTGCTCCTCCGACAGGCCTGTCCAACCAGAGAGAGACACACACACATGTGAGAGACAGCGCAGTGAGCGCACACACGTGAGAGACACACACACACGTGAGAGACACAAAACTACATACACAACCCACACAGAAAAACACTCATGTAACATATAGAGAAAAACACATGGACCTCATAATTATTTTGGACAGTTATTTCAACATTTGTTCTTGGGAACCATTGGATAAGTAAATTGGGAAAAATGTTAAAAAGACAGATGCAAACACGCGACAGATACCCAGTCCCTGCCTTCTGAAATACGCACTTCTGAAATGAGTTGCAGCATTCTGGTAGAAATCGTGCACCAGGTCAGATTGCTTCTGCACAGGTAAGGCCTGCAGTAACAGAAAGAGTGTAAGGTGAGCTTAGACGTTACTCCTCAAACACACCGACCTCACAGAGAGCCAACAGAGAGCTGGCTTTATTTAACACAGCCCTATGAAGGGCATAACGGTCCCTAGAACAGACCCAGTGTTATCTTGTCTTGGGCTTTTACACACACACTGATAACAGAAGTAAGTAATGTGAGATGCAAACAGGGCTTTCTGTGGTTAGAGAACACTTACTGAGCACAGAGCCTTCACGCCTGTGGTGTTCAGGGCAGACATGGCACTGAACAGCGAGAGATGAGAACACACTGCAATCCGCCCAGCTGTGATTAATGTGATGTTGTTTGACGTACAGTAGACATATACAGGGCTGTAGCAGTCAAAGCTCTGTGCTGATACACCCGGATGGAGAGCGGTAGGGCTGATCAATTTAACTTCCTGTCTTTTGAGGCTTTGGTCGAACGCAAACACGCTGTTCAACACGCAGGGATGCAGCCCTGGTTCCTCTCAACGCTCTTTCCTGTACCGTCCTCAACACTGTCCCCTTTAGTTTTTCAGTGTGGGGGTTTAGGCCGGGGTACACGCGTACCCCACACTGTCAAGCGTATTGTGGCACGTCCTTTTGTTAGTCAGCACCGCTAGCAGATCTAGGTCCAAATAGCATTTGTTTTGGATTCAAATACTTTTCTGCATTTGAATAAACTTGCCTGGTGTATTGGAACAAAATAAATAATCCCAAAAGTGTAAACCCCGCCCACATGCTCCTCCAAGCAGGCTCAAACCCCGCCCACATGCTCCTCCAAGCAGGCTCAAACCCCGCCCACATGCTCCTCCAAACCCCGCCCATATGCTCCTCCAAGCCCCGCCCATATGCTCCTCCAAGCCCCGCCCATATGCTCCTCCAAGCCCCGCCCATATGCTCCTCCAAGCAGGCTCAAACCCCGCCCATATGCTCCTCCAAGCAGGCTCAAACCCCGCCCATATGCTCCTCCAAGCAGGCTCAAACCCCGCCCATATGCTCCTCCAAGCAGGCTCAAACCCCGCCCATATGCTCCTCCAAGCAGGCTCAAACCCCGCCCACATGCTCCTCCAAGCAGGCTCAAACCCCGCCCATATGCTCCTCCAAGCAGGCTCAAACCCCGCCCATATGCTCCTCCAAGCAGGCTCAAACCCCGCCCACATGCTCCTCCAAGCAGGCTCAAACCCCGCCCATATGCTCCTCCAAGCAGGCTCAAATGCACCAGGCAAGATCAATAGAGCCCAGAAAGGTGTAAACCCCGCCCATATGCTCCTCCAAGCAGGCTCAAATGCACCAGGCAAGATCAATAGAGCCCAGAAAGGTATTTGAATCCAAAACACATACTGTACATAACCAGCCGTTCTCGGACATTGAGGACCGCGATTTGATGTTAGGGGCGGGGCTTGTACACTAGGGGCGGGCCCAGTATGCCCTTACATGACAGGGTAGGCCTCCATGTTGTTGGAGAATGTAGCGCTGTAAGTAGCAGGTGGGTTTGAGGGCGTGGTGTTAGATGTTAGGGGCGGGGCTTGTACACTAGGGGCGGGGCCAGTATGCCCTTACATGGTAGGCCTCCATGGTGTTGAGGAAGGCTGTACAGCGGGACTGCAGACGCTGGGACGAGGGTTTGCGCAGCAGCTTCAGAAAGCTGGTGAAGTCGCCCGGCTCCAGGCTCCGGAAGGCCTTCAGCGCGGCCGCCTGGCCCTCGGACAACTCTGTCAAGGCGAGAGCAGCTTGTTAAGCAACACGGCCTCCAGTCCCTTCCTTACACGAGACCAGTGTTTCTCAACCTGCAGCCTGCTCTGCATAAATCAGTGTGGAATATATATATATATATGTACATTTTTATATATTTATATACAATATGATTAAAGACAATTTTTTTTACAGTGCCATACAATATTATTATTCAATATTAACAATTTAGTCATTTAGCAGATGCTTTCAGCTGTAGGGAATTACAAGTGTATTTCACATGTTGAGCAAACACCAGGAGTGCTGGTGATATGCAAAGTGTTATAAACGCATTGTAAATGATATATGATATGATGTTATAAACACCAAGGTGCTGCTGCTGCCTCAGAACCTACCAGATAAAGGGAGAATCTCTCGTAGGCGTTTCTACGTACGCTTGTGTGCAAATAAAAAATTAACAAAAATGTACAGGACAGTCTCTTTTGGACGCAATATTGCCAAAAGGGTGGAGAAACACTGTGCTATTGGTTTCACCTCTAACCTAAAGTGCAAAGATCCCTCAAGAGAAAACATATCTGTCAGCAGAAGCTGGTGACAGAGTGAATTACACAATTACACTGTGAAAATAAAATGGCTGTCGCTGAGGTCAAAGAGCAGAAGTGATGTCATGGAGAGGGGGGCAGGGCAACCTGGTCGCTTTGGAGGGGAGGGGGCGCCCCAGAGGAGCCTCCTCATTGTATTGACCCTCCGCCCTTTCTCAATGCTCTTCTTCTCCTCGAATTTGGAAAAGGTGAGGGAAGTTCCTGCATTGCTGTTGACGCTGCTGCTGTTGGAGTGAAGACTGAGTTTTAGGCATACAAACACGTACAGTCAAATTTCCCTGGAAAAGTTTAACAGAACACTTCAGTTCCAAAAATTCTAAGTCGCTGACCAGCCACCTTCTGAATTCAGTGCATTATTCCCACGTCAACTTCAGTCAGACTTTCAACAGCTGGGAAAGGCTTTTGGTGAACGGGGTGTCGAATCTCCATTAGTGAGCGAGTCCTACCTGCCGTCCTGCTGCTCACCCTGCGCGCCGTGGCGCGCGTGCTCCCGCCAACATTTAGAGCAGTAGCCCTGCCAGGCGGGGTTGCCGTAGTAACCACAACCGGCCTTGCAGAGCAGCTCGGCCTGGCTCACACGGATCCCACTCTGCTGCTGAACCCACATGCTCTCACCTGGCGGGAAAAACATGCCACGTAAATACGTTGCTTGCAGGGTCACATCATGACAGGTATTTATTTGGGACACTGTAGACCAGGGGAGTGTCTCACAAAGCAGGATTACTGAGTTAGCTGCACTGAGTAAAACCCGGAACAGCTCTTTTTACTTCAGTCCACATTCCAGATTTGGGAAGGTTCCGGATTTTACTCAGTCGTTATACACCTAATTTAGTAATCCCGCTTCAGTATATACCCCCCTGGTCTATAGTGTCCCAAAGGAATACAATATTAGCTCTAGAAACACCCACAAACCAATACCTGCGATTACACGAAATGCATGATAAGGGTCAGCGTTTGTCTCCCCCTAGCGACAGGGCGGGGAAATTGGCCCCTCAATAATCCACCCCTCGTGATCACTGACCTGTCTCACTAGCAGGCGAGGACCTGATGGCTATTTTTCACAATATATTCGTCATCTAAATTATCCTCGTGTACAAATCATAATTTTGTACAACCTATGTAACATTAACCTGTGAGCCAGTTAGACAGTTGCCATTGCACACGAAACAAGAAACAACACTGTCTTTGTCTGATAACTGGCGAGCTATGTTGGACTAGAACTAGCAATTTATCTGCTAATGTAGCGCCAGCCGTCAATCTATTAACACGTAGCTGGACATTTGGCAATTGTATTTATTTATTTTTAGAATAATAAAACCATTCGGGTTAACAAATATGATAATTAGCCAATTTAGCTAAGGTAACACTATGTAGGGGAACTTAGTAAACTAGCGTTAGCTATCAAGCCTACCGAGTCTCGACTAAATTGCTCAAATTATAATGTTAAATTCCACGTCACACGTTAATTCCACTAACATCCCATAACTAGTGAATTCAGCTACCTACCTACGAAGTGAACAGTAAATCGTATAGCAAGACATCACTAACTTACAGTATTTATGAGTAACACCACAACCAAAATCTAATATCTAAGTTTTTCCAGCGAAGCGGAAGAAAACACATAAATACACACAGTAGCCTCGTAAGAAGTCAAGTCGTCACTGACGCTGTTGCTGACCTTCTAGCACAAGCGCTCTTTTAGCTGTTAGTTCAGTTCAACCAGCTACAAACTGCACCAAACTCAACATGACATTTGTTTACGATAACAACTTGTCACCTGTAGAGTAAAACGTTAACTAGAAGTAAAATGGTAATCTGTATGAAACTTTAGTGAATAAAAATCATACAAACAGTAAGTAACGTTAACGTACATGGAATAAAATCACCAACCTGTTGCGAGCTCTTTCAACTCTGTGAACTGACCCGCTTCACTGAAAGAAATGTTGCAGTGTGTAACCCGGAAGTGCTTTCCGCAAGGTGCAGTCAGTTTGCATTCCGGTGCGGCTGCGTCACAATATTCTTCACTCCTCTCCTCCACTCGTCTCCTACCCGGAACTATGCAAAACTGCCTCTCCGTTTAAAGAACAAGTAGTTGCATGTACAGTATACAATGTACCTGACATTGTGGTTTATTCATTTGCCGGCTGTTTCGCCTAACAACAGTTTTTTTTTGCAAGTACGTTCTTCAAACATTTACAGCGACTGTCATGTACAATATATGGGCCAGGTCAAGGGGTAACGGAAGGACAAATTTGCTGTACGCTGGCTCTAGCTCCTAGGCTATACCAGTTAGGTTGAAAAGAACACTTGTGAGAAGTGAGGGCTGCCTAGTACTTTAAAATAAATCCACTAAGTTTTTTGTCAAGGGTCATTTTCATGGGTAATTTTGCCTAAAACCAACCGGTAACAGAAGGACTCAAAAACAACATCTGTTTTTTGCCTTTTTTTTCAACAATGCAAAACCTGCGGTTCCAGGCAAAGTATTGGTATTTTTCTGACTGATAATGGTCTATTGACTATCCATCTATGAACATGCCAAATATTAGACCAAGGGCATGGTCCAATACATTTTTATAGCATTTTTCCCACAGTGGTTCTGGTAACGGAAGGACAATTGGTAAAAGTAACGGAAGGACACACTATTAGTTCTTGTGTATAAGGCAGCCCTTGCACTCAATGTTCCCAATATTACATCAGTTTGAGTATCTTTTTACAGTCAGTGGGTTAAATTAAATTTAAAATTAATAATTAAATTAGGTAAAAATTTTGCAACTGTAAACTGTAGTTTTCTGGTAACGGAAGGACACTGCAAAATCTGAAGAACGCCTTTTTTCCGAACAATGTAAACTATAAAATAACAACAATTAGTACCAAAACTTTCTTTAAATAGAGTAAAATGATCATTCCCAGTCCACTGGACACAAAAACAGTTAGATTATGTATTGGTTTATGGTGGTGTATATGGCTTTAATTTCATCCAATATTGTACTATCAGAAGTTTGTTGCATTTTGATAAAGACCGAACTTCAAATGACCACCAATTTGTTCATAGTCGAGATATTTAAGAACCGTAAAAAGCTCCATAAACTTTGAAATAAGCACTATCTTTTAAAATAAAAAGATAGGCCCATTGGTAAAGATGACATTTTACCCCTAAATGTTCACCTCCCCTTGACCTGGCCCATATATCATAGATGATATGTATAGATTTCACCAATAATCACACCAAGTTTTTTAATTTATTATATCCATTTGACCTTTATTAACAATACACAAATTTAATTACAAAACAGTCTGGTTAAAAATATATCAAAATAGTTAACGTGAGGGCTTTGTGTGATCTGTTTCATGTAAAATACACCCTGGATATTGAAAATAAATTACAAGTAGCATATTTTCTTTTACACTGGATGACAAAACTCCATCAGATGACACTTTTCCCTCTTTATTCAGAGATCTTACACATTTAAGAATATGTAACGCTAGGACTGTAAAAAAGATGAACAAAAACCCCTGTAAGAACATAATTACAAATGCCGTTTTCACATTCTTATTTCCATTAGACCTTTGGCGTTTGAAATGCCTTCGTTATGTTGCTGGTTTCAGTTTCTTCTTTTTTGACTTCAGCATCTGAGGCAATGGAAGTTTAAAGGCAGTCCTACAAAATAAAGAATAAACTCAGTGACCAAAGGCTGTCGGATCTTTTTTTAATTTAAAAAAAAAATTTCTTTCAGATTTTTTCCCAATTTGGTAGCCAATTGTACCCGATCTAATTCAATTTCCTGTGTAGCAACCGCTTTGAGAATTCGTTGCTCGACCCCGTCAGCCGGTAGTAAGAAAGAGGTCTCCACGCCCTCTTCAGGACGTGACTCTTCAAGCTCCTGACCATGATTCCAGCTCGCCCAAGGTCAATTCTCACCCACGAATCCTCCCCCCACCCCGGGAGCGGCCGCCAATTGCCGCTCCCTCAGGGCACAGGCCATACTGGGATCTGGCAGGACTGGGGATCAAACCCCCGATCCTCTGGGCACAGGCCATACTAAGATCTGGCAGGACCGGGGATCAAACCCCCGATCCTCAGGGCACAGGCCATACTAAGATCTGGCAGGACCGGGGATCAAACCCCGATCCTCAGGGCACAAGCCATACTGAGATCTGGCAGGACCGGGGATCAAACCCCCGATCCTCAGGGCACAGGCCATACTAAGATCTGGCAGGACCGGGGATCAAACCCCCGATCCTCAGGGCACAGGCCATACTAAGATCTGGCAGGACCGGGGATCAAACCCCCGATCCTCAGGGTACAACCGCACAGACAAAGTCTGCACCTCAGATCTTTTAAATTTAAACCACTTGCGTATAATAAAGCCACATTTTCTTACGAAGCTTCAGGGCCAAAATGATACTCACTCGCATGTTGTGCAGATTGGGCTGAAGCAGCAGAATACTTCATGTAAGAAAAAAAAGAAGAAGAGGAACATTTAAATTAGAACTTAGAACTCGTTAACATTCCTGTCCACCTCTGGGAGTGGGAAATCCAGATCCCCAGATGACCTGGCCTCCTATCACACTCTGCTGGCAGCCTTCACAGCTGCAACTGCATCGACTAAGACTTCTTTTTTTCAGACTAAAATTAATGCATGTGTGTCTAATCCACGGAAACTCTTTTCCACCTTCTCCTCCCTGCTTACCCCCCCTCCACCCCCTTCACCCTCCTTCCTCTCTGCAGATGACTTCCTGACCCACTTTGAGGGGAAGGTGGCCATGATCCGCAACTCCTTCACACCTCAGGTGACACCCCACATCCCCCATACCGAACCTATCGCCACGCTGTCGTCCTTCAAGACTCTGGAGGACGCAGATGTGCTCCAACTTGTGACGCACCATCGCGCAACCACCTGTCCACTGGACCCCATCCCGTCAGCAGTCCTCCAGTCAATATCTGCTGAGCTCGTTCCATATCTGTCCACTATTATCAACACCTCCCTAACCTGTGGCTATGTCCCTGCTGTTTTTAAGACTGCCCGTGTATCCCCACTCCTAAAAAAACCTAGCATGGACCCCTCTGATGTCAGGAACTACCGTCCTGTATCTCTCTTGCCCTTCCTGTCCAAAACTCTGGAACGAGCTGTCCATAACTAACTGTCTGTTTTTCTCCACCAGAACAACCTGCTTGACCCCCATCAGTCCGGCTTCAGAACCGGACATTCCACAGAAACTGCTCTCCTGGCCGTGACCGAGGCACTCTCCACTGCCAGAGCCTCATCCCTCTCCTCTGTCCTGATTCTACTTGACCTGTCTGCAGCGTTCGACACGGTCAACCACAAACTCCTGATTTCCACACTTTCTGAGATGGGCATTTCTGGGGCTGCCTTCTCCTGGTTTGTATCGTACCTCACTGATAGATCCTACCAAGTCTCTTGGAAGGGTTCTGTGTCTGCACCCCATCCCCTGTCTACAGGAGTCCCGCAGGGATCTGTACTGGGTCCTCTGCTGTTCTCCATTTATACAAAATCTCTTGGTTCAGTAATCAATTCACATGGCTTCTCATACCATAGTTATGCTGACGATACTCAACTCTTCCTCTCTTTCCCTCCCTCTACCCAACAGGTGAAGGAGAGGATATCTGCTTGTCTGGCTGACATCTCTGAGTGGATGACTACCCATCACCTGAAGCTCAACCTCGACAAGACAGAGCTCCTCTTCATGCCACACAAAACCTCCCCGCTACTTGACCTCTCCATCACCGTTGACAGGACCGTGGTGGCTGCCTCCCGCTCTGCAAGAAACCTGGGGGTGGTCCTGGATGACCAGCTGAACTTCAAAGACCACATCAGGGCGACGGCACGGTCCTGCAGGTCCCTCCTGTACAACATCAGGAGGATTCGACCGTACCTGACCACCTACTCCACCCAGCTTCTGGTCCAGACCATGATCACCTCACGCCTGGACTACTGTAACTCCTTGCTCGCAAGCCTACCAGCCTGCGCCATCCTGCCTCTTCAACTGATCCAGAACGCAGCTGCCCGGCTTGTGTTCAACCTCCCGAAATTTTCACATGTCACCCCCCTGTTGAGGTCACTCCACTGGCTGCCAGTTGCAGCCAGGATCAGGTTCAAAGTTCTGACCCTGGCCTACACTGCAGCCAATAGGACAGACCCTGTCTACCTGCAGGACTTGATCCAGAACTATGTTCCTGCTCGACCGCTTCGCTCATCTACTGCAGGGTGACTTGCACTTCCCCCCCTCCGTGTAAATGGCATTCGCTCGTCCCGACTGCGGAGCTTTTCCACCCTAGCTCCCCAGTGGTGGAACGAACTTCCCATTCCCCTACGTTCCATGCCAACCCTGCCTACTTTCCATCGTGGCCTGAAAACGCACCTTTTCAGACTCCACCTGGACTAATACTTATCTAGGACCTCATGGTATGTGTTCTTGTTGAACTGTGTATTCAAGGTATTCAAGTTTATAATATTTAGAATAGAATTGTATTAGAGCTGATTTACCCAGTTCACTGTGAACTGCATTGTGTTCATTACTAGGGATAGCTGCTACTGTATGGGAAGAATGTGCTTTCTTATCTGTTCTGTAGTTACTTTGATGACCTTTCTATATGCACTTACTGTACGTCGCTTTGGATAAAAGCGTCTGCTAAATGAATGTAATGTAATGGGAGTCACCAAAAATGGGAAGCTTCTTGAACGATAAAATGTTATCCTGGGTACAGTGTCAACAAGAGCTGATTACGGTAACACACGTTAGAGTCATTACATACACACGTTAGAGTCATTACATACACACGTAAGAGTCATTACATACACACGTTAGTCATTACATACACACGTTAGAGTCATTACATACACACGTTAGAGTCATTACATACACACGTTAGAGTCATTACATACACACGTTAGAGACATTACATACACACGTTAGAGACATTACATACACACGTTAGAGACATTACATACACACGTTAGAGACATTACATACACACGTTAGAGACATTCTTTCAGTACACTACATTACCAGGAAGGAGGGAAAATAAGACCTAAACAGAAGATATAAATGCATACATGCAACTTTCTATTTCACCAATGAATAAGATGTTTAATGTAGTAAGCTCCAGGGACAATACAATCAAGCCCCACACCAGGATGAGGTCACAGGCTGTGCTTGTATCTACCCACACAGGGACAATACAATCAAGCCCCACACCAGGATGAGGTCACAGGCTGTGCTTGTATCTACCCACACAGGGACAATACAATCAAGCCCCACACCAGGATGAGGTCACAGCCTGTGCTTGTATCTACCCACACAGGGACAATACAATCAAGCCCCACACCAGGATGAGGTCACAGCCTGTGCTTGTATCTACCCACACAGGGACAATACAATCAAGCCCCACACCAGGATGAGGTCACAGGCTGTGCTTGTATCTACCCACATGCCTTAGCTGCTGCAGTGAGTAAAGGCTAAAGGGTAACTACACCCACCGTCTCCGCCTACTAAACCATTTAGAAAAATACTTTGTGGGGTGAGCGAGGGAGAGGGGTGGGGGCGGAGGAGCTGTGTCCATCGTCATTTGCATAAATTAACGTACATTGTACAAATTATTTAGTATAACTCGGATCAAACTGTCAAACTAGACATTGCACATCAAATATTAATCAAGATTCAGCAACTGCATGACCTATTTCTCACCTCAAATATTTTCAGAAACATATTTTAGTGGACTATCTAGGTGGAATAAAAGAATTGAACAGGACGCCATGTTGTTTAAAAACGCGGAGGCAAAACTAAAGTAACGTAGCGGGTCTAACCAATCAGGTGCCGGTTGTTTGCGTTGTGAGAGACAACAATTATCCATATGACGTAGAGGTACCTCCAAAGAGGTACTCTGACATCACGATTGGGGTGGGGGCAGTGTGGGGAGCAGAAAGGGAATTTCAACCATTAGGGGCAGCACAAAGACGCTTTTCTACTAGTTTCTTATGATATACAATATTATTTCAGAATTGTTGAAATAGCGGAATGCATGAATAAGTTTCATAAGGTAGGCATACAAATGCGTTTACAGCGGGGAAAAAAGTGATCTCGAGTGTAGCTACCCTTTAATCTTCTTTGTTACATTACATTAACTTTACAGACACTCTTATTCTGAGTGACTTACAATAAAGGAAAACATGAGCACCATGTGAGAGTTATGTGAGAAAGGTGCCAAACTCGCCTAGCAACATTCCCAGTAGCAACATTCCCAGTAGCCAATCAAGAACCAAAATACAAATGCTGAAGACACACAGTTAACATCCATAGCAAGCCTTAGAACACATGAAATCACACAAACCTGAATTGAAACACAAAAAGACTGCTGTGTTTAAACACAAGAGGACTGCTAGGGGTGGGAATGCTGTGTTTAAACACAAGAGGACTGCTAGGAATGGGAATGCTGTGTTTAAACACAAGAGGACTGCTAGGGGTGGGAATGCTGTGTTTAAACACAAGAGGACTGCTAGGAATGGGAATGCTGTGTTTAAACACAAGAGGACTGCTAGGGGTGGGAATGCTGTGTTTAAACACAAGAGGACTGCTAGGGGTGGGAATGCTGTGTTTAAACACAAGAGGACTGCTAGGGGTGGGAATGTTGTGTTTAAACACAAGAGGACTGCTAGGGGTGGGAATGTTGTGTTTAAACACAAGAGGACTGCTAGGGGTGGGAATGTTGTGTTTAAACACAAGAGGACTGCTAGGGGTGGGAATGCTGTGTTTAAACACAAGAGGACTGCTAGGGGTGGGAATGCTGTGTTTAAACACAAGAGGACTGCTAGGGGTGGGAATGCTGTGTTTAAACACAAGAGGACTGCTAGGGGTGGGAATGTTGTGTTTAAACACAAGAGGACTGCTCGGGGTGGGAAAACTGTGTTTAAACACAAGAGGACTGCTAGGGGTGGGAATGTTGTGTTTAAACACAAGAGGACTGCTAGGGGTGGGAATGTTGTGTTTAAACACAAGAGGACTGCTAGGGGTGGGAATGCATGCTGTGTTTACAGTTTAATCTTTTCTATGATTGTGATAGACTGGTGTTGACTGCACAGTGAACAACATCTGTTCTGTGTAATGTCTTTGCAAGCGAGTGTTTTTTCATTGTACAACTGCTCCTGAATGGCCTTAGACATAGAATAATACACAACTTAATACATTCACACTATAAATAGTCTTCACACACTATACATATACATGGGTATACCATTTAAGAGCACAGATATATTTAGCATTAGTAAACAGACAGCTTAATAGATATGCCTTTACTTTTTATTATTATTTTTTTACTTTGTCCCATCCTAGTGTAGTTTCGCAAAACAAAAGCATTGACATTGACAAAAATGAGCATGAAAGCCAAACAGGAAGCCACAGGGCTGAGTGGGACGACGAGGAAGGCAAAGATGTTTCTGACTTACTCGACAAGCAGACTGAGCACACGTATCCAATCTCAATGAGATTCCGGTGGCAGAAACAAGCCGCCCTGTAATCCACGTGAACGGGGGGTGGCAGGACCAGCTTGGAGCGCTGGTCGGAATCTGGCAGGAAAACCCACTGGCAAGCACACACACGCACACACACACACACATGCACACACAAGCACACACACAGAAATTATTTGTTATTTCTGACTTTTCCCTTTTTCACCCAATTTGGTAGCCAATTGTACCCTATGTTATTAAATTCCCCCCATGTAGCAACCGCTTGAGAATTTGCCACTACACAGCCCCGTCAGCCAGTAGTAAGAAGGAGGGTGCCACGTCCTCTACAGGGCGCGACTCCTCGAGCTCCTGACCTCACGATCCAACTCTCCCAGGGCCGCTTTTGTGCGTGACCATTCTCGCGGAGTCCCTCCCCCCACCCCGAGAGCGGCCGGCAATTGCCGCTTCCTCAAGGCACCGGCCAAAGCCGCTGCTTTTACCACAGCGCCACCAAGGCGGGAACAGACACAGAAATGCAACGCGGCAAAGGGAAATATAAAGGACCAGAAGGGATCATAACTTTGCAGGGTGGTCTTTACATAATTTAACTTGAGTTTAATTATAATATCATTTATACTGATTGATGTACTTACCAGCAAATACTGTGCCAGAGCAGCCTTCTGCGGTATCCTCAGGTACAACCCCCCAGTGATGTCACAGGCCTGGCAATACAGGAGAATAATGTAAGTTGACTTCCTGGGGTTTACAGGTGCATGCATACATATAAAACCATGGGTGCATGATCCTACATGCTGACATCAAAACCAAAGTGTAGGAGAAAGACTCACTGGTTCACATAAGATGCAACACTGAGCATGTGCAAACGGTGGAGTTTGAGAGATGAATCACACAGAGAGTTAATTGAGACTCACCTGCTGGAGAAGCCCAGAGTCAGAATCTAACACACATGCATCGATCAGGATATTCTGAAAGGAAAAAACAACATCAGTCACTTCCAGTCTCATCCAAAAATGGGAAATAAATGGAACAAGCCGGTATTCATTTCCATGCAGCCAATCTTACGTGCTTTTGAGCTGCAAAGATCACGTTCATGAAATTCATGTACTGTAAAGCACAGTCCGCTGCAGCCTTAATGACCTGTCAGAGCATAAAACAAAATGCTGTTACTTACATCACACACAGCACAGATTACACTTGTGTGACAGGTTCATCCAAAAAAATCGATAACATACCAAAATCCTTGATTTAATTTCTTGTCCAGCTGGATCAGATGAAAGGCAAATTAAACACAATTAAATTCCAACTTCCTGGAAAACACATATTTACCATGATGGGATTCCTTTTCATTTTATTATAATTTGAATGTAAATAAAATAAGCCAACTACCTTCCAGCTCCTTTGTGACTCTGTTAATATCTGTGTATGAAACGTTAAGCGCAAATACCTGCGGATAGACGCACATACCCATGCTGTTGTGTTTGCATTTCAATAATAACTATAAACACGAATAAACCATATGAATATAGCACCTTTCATGCAGTAAAGTAGCACAAAGTGCTTTGTAGAGACAATAAAACAATGACAAATATTCAATACACTTCAATATTACAACAAAATCAAGTAATTAAGTGATAAACACGATGACAAACACAGTATCCAGCTAGTGGCAATAGTGACTGCTTTTGTTATAGACTAGCACTGCTAGGTCATCTGAGACGAATGGGGGTAAATGATTTTGTTTGTATGTGAAGCAGCTGTGAGCTGTGAGGATACAGCAGAGCGCCTTCGCCAGAGTTCCAGCCAGCAGAGTGTCTGTCTGGAGGCCTCTCACGTCAGCTGTAAAAGAGACAGAAGGAGCCGGACGTTAGAGAAGGAGCCGGAGGTTAGAGAAGGAGCCGGAGGTTAGAGAAGGAGCCGGAGGTTAGAGAAGGAGCCGGAGGTTAGAGAAGGAGCCGGAGGTTAGAGAAGGAGCCGGAGGTTAGAGAAGGAGCCGGAGGTTAGAGAAGGAGCCAGAGGGTACGGAAGACACCGGAGGTTAGAGAAGGAGCCGGAGGTTAGAGAAGGAGCCGGAGGTTAGAGAAGGAGCCGGAGGTTAGAGAAGGAGCCGGAGGGTACGGAAGACACCGGAGGTTAGAGAAGGAGCCGGAGGTTAGAGAAGGAGCCAGAGGTTAGAGAAGGAGCCGGAGGTTAGAGAAGGAGCCGGAGGTTAGAGAAGGAGCCGGAGGTTAGAGAAGGAGCCAGAGGTTAGAGAAGGAGCCGGAGGTTACGGAAGACACCGGAGGTTAGGGAAGGCATTGGAGGTTACAGAAAACACCGGAGGTTACAGAAGACACTGCCGTTTGTGGGGGGTTAATGGCATCTGCTTCCAGAAATGTAACAGGGACAATAAAATACGGATAAGACAGTTGTGACGTCGCCTTATTGGTAGGATGCAAAGAGGAGCTCCAGCAATCACAGGGTGTGTTGGTAACAATGCCGAAGGCGATTGGTGAAATACCACTTCCTGGAGACCACAGGCCCCCTGGAAATATATCCACATATCACTGACAGTGTTGTTCTATTGATTATTACCAGTACAAACTCTGGGATTGGTGGACTTCATCTGTTTTCAGTGTGTACGGTGCCGTGACAACTGTGTTCTCCTTATTTTTCTGTCGCTGGAATACAAGGCAGAAAGGTGGACTTACTTCTTGCCATCAGACTCTTGATCTGCTCAGCAATGAGGTCATCGGCAACTGACAGGAGCTCATATTTGCCGTCCCCACTGGTTGCTGGCGAGTCATCTCCAGTGACATCCCCAGACTTCCAGTGTTTATTGGGGTACAGGAAATGACTGTGTGACAGCAGAGAAGGGGTATAAGAGGAGCTGACGAGTAGAATTCAGGAAAACTAAACTGACAGGAAAAAGAATGACACATCTCACAAGCAATGGTGCTGTCCCGCCTGGACTATTGCAACTCTCTCCTGGCTGGCCTGCCAGCATCGGCCATTAGACCCCTTCAGCTTATCCAGAACGCAGCAGCGCGCCTGGTCTTCAACCTCCCCCGACACTCCCATGTCACCCCCCTGCTCATTGACCTCCACTGGCTACCGATGATGGCTCGCATCAAATTCAAAACATTGGTGCTCGCCTTCCAGGCAGTCCAAGGATCTGCCCCTCCATACCTCCAAAAACTAATCAGACCCTACACACCTGCCAGATCCCTGCGTTCCGCCTCCTCAGGACGACTGGTACTCCCCCCTCTTCATGCTAGCACCCGGTCTCGACGTCTGTCTGTCCTGGCCCCACGGTGGTGGAATGACCTCCCCGTGGAGGTCAGAACAGCAGAAAGTCTGACCGCCTTCAAGCGCAGATTGAAGACTCACCTCTTCAAGCTGCACCTCTCTCCACCCCTCCCTACCTCCCTGTGACTATTGTTATTAATGTTGTGTAATTACCCCCCCCCCCCCAAAAAAAACAAAAACAATCATACTGACTGCGCCTAGTACTTAGATTCGTATTTGCCTTTTTAGGGTTGTTTTTAAACGCTCTTGTTCCTAGTTTGGAAATGCACTATGTATGTCGCTCTGGATAAGAGCGTCTGCTAAATGTCTATAATGTCATGTAATGTAATGTAAAATATCTCAAGCCCTTTCCAGCTGCTGTTGTGCTGAACGGCTGCCTACCTCTCCTGGCAGTGGCTGGCAATGATAGCCAACTTGTTTGTCCTGTTAATGACCAGATGTGAATTCCCCATTACCATAATGGCATCCACACATTTGGACAAGGTGAACTGGGGAGATGAAGAAACAGACATTGTTATAATTTGTGGTGGGTGTAAATACTGTAGGCATTACCAGTTGTCACCATTCAATTATATGTCAACCTTTTTTTAGCGTTCTACTACTTACCCAAACTAACATGGAAATATTGCTGAACGGACGAAATGAGGGTAATACGATAAACCAAGTGTCCCACGAGATACATATAAATGAAAGCTAACTGATGCGGTTTATCACTTTGAGAAAAAATACTAGATAACCACTGGCTAACAGGGCATATTACCTCAGGTTCTCGTTGCGCTTGCTGACCCCACCATATTGGGTTAACATCCACCACAATAACCAGAAGACTTATGTCGTCATCTGCAAACAAAACACAATTTATCTGTGTGCAACTTTATCGTAATGTCATTTAGCTACTTGCTAGCATTATAAAAGGGAAGATGTAACGTTAGGCTACGCGTCCCCTGGTCTCATTATCGGAACACAAACAAATGCAAATGAGACGATTTTACATGAGTGTTGATTGATGACCATTTCAATTATGATAATTAAAAAAGTGAAGACGTGGTTCTTCTAGGAACTAACCTGATGCCATCTCAACTCCTCACTGCTTTGCCATCTGACAATGAAGTCGCGAAGTGATGACGTCAGTACACCGCGACTGGCTTGTCAAGGGAATCTGGGAAGATCCACAGGTGCGTGTGCAGTGTGTCGAAGTTGCTAAAGTTCATAGATTAAATGTAGTAAACTAATGCATTTAGTAATTAAATATGAGAGGAACTGCAAGTGAAACAGATTCAGAATCAATTTTATTTTTCAGAACAATAATTCATAACTGAGGGACTTTGCGTTAGGTAAAAAGTACGAAGATGGTTAGCTAGCTAGCTAATGGTTATATATTTTCGACACTGTCCAACATAGTTGGCTGTGTCGTTCGAGATTATACATTTCTGCTTTTTGCAGAATGCTTGTAAAAATAAACCATTTGAATAACATTGTATAAGATGCATATTAGATTAAAGTGATCTAGGGACCAGATTTCCAGTAGGAATCGGTATTGTACTTTGAATCAGGGTCACATAAAATGGGTTTATTCAAGATATGGTGATACAGTAGCCTGCCTTTTTTCAAAGCGCACAAGTACTGACTTTTAGTAAAAGGCTAGAAATTGGATTCAGCGCAACACGTCCATTAATATCTATGGCTACGCCTTACACCACTGGGATTGCATTTTGTGAAAACTGATGATCCAGAATCGGCACTCTGAAATCATACAGGGTGGAACTCCTGAGAGACCTTTTTACCGATAAATTATTCCAGTCTTGCTGCCTCAGGCCGCATGAAAAGAAAAACAAATGGTTGAGAAATGGCTATTCATGAATTGTTTTCCCTCAGTATTGCAGACACACAAACTGCATTGCGTCAGCTGGATAAATGAGTCTCCATTCATATCCAACCTAATGAACAGTATTGTTGGAAAGCAATATGAAGATGTAGCCTACAAATGAAGCAAGCAATAGGATACAACTAAAACCTTTTTATTCGATTTAACATGCATTATTTTAACTCTAAAAGCCACAATCTAAAATATTATTAACGTGATGCTGCAGTCAAAAACCGACTTTTCGCGTTGAAAACCGATGTTTTGGGTTAGACTATGATCATGCACAACAGTTTTTATCCGAAAATCTCATATAGCGTCGAAGTGTCGTCATAGGGTGCGTCCCACTACTCGAAAAATGCACCTTCCTTTCCTCCGTGCCCTGGAAATGCATCTTTGTGTTTTAATCTAATGTTGCTGCTGACATCTTAATTACGTATTGATGGTTATATATTAATGTCTCGACACAAAACCCAATGTCAGATGCACTGTACACTGTACATGCAAATACTTGGGCCGTGTCCAAATACGACCCCTACACCCCTTTGATGGCGCATATTTGAGTCCACTTCGTTAAAAAGAAAAGCTTTTGAGTCAGCGACTTTTTTTCACAAACGGGGGCACGTAAAATCCCAGGATGAACCCCTTATTTCCGGGGTTTTGTTGAGGGAATTCAGGAGCGCACTCAAGGTTCACTCATCCGACAATTTCAGTAAGTAACCCGGAAGTAAAAGACAAGAGCGTATTTGTATATCAATGTTTTAAAATAGGTTCATAATACAAAATACTTTTTTTATTTTTGTGAATTCTATCTTCATTTATAATCTACACTTTGTAACAATCATCAGATTGATATTCTCAATAAATAAAAAAAATTCAAAATAAATATTACGAACTACTTCCTCACTAGTTTGGAAAGAGTTTTGCGGGATTTTTTTCCACACACTGCTTGCAAAGTGAGGGGACAGGGCACATAGTAGACAGGGGTCTGAGTGGACAGAGGACAGTGGACAGGGAACAGGGGTCACATTTGGTCACGGCCTTGTCCTCAAAGCGTTCAGGCAGTTTTGCATACTTCCTGGTAGGAGAGGAGTGGTAGTGGGGGAGAGGAGAGGAGTGGTAGTGGGGGAGTGGAGGAAAGGAGGAGAGGAGGGGAGTGGAGGAAAGGAGGAGAGGAGTGGTAGTGGGGGAGTGGAGGAAAGGAGGAGAGGAGAGGAGTGGTAGTGGGGGAGTGGAGGAAAGGAGGAGAGGAGTGGTAGTGGGGGAGTGGAGGAAAGGAGTGGTAGTGGGGGAGTGGAGGAAAGGAGTGGTAGTGGGGGAGTGGAGGAGAGGAGAGGAGTGGTAGTGGGGGAGTGGAGGAGAGGAGAGGAGTGGTAGTGGGGGAGTGGAGGAAAGGAGTGGAAGTGGGGGAGTGGAGGAAAGGAGGAGAGGAGTGGTAGTGGGGGAGTGGAGGAAAGGAGATGGGGAGAGGAGTGGTCGTGGGGGAGTGGAGGAAAGGAGGTAGTGAGTGAAGAACATTGGGACGCACCCCCTGTGTCGGCTTACCATGCGCTGCATTTCTGGGGATTCGTGACGTCCCGAAATCCTGAGCATAAAAATAGGTGGAGCCTGGGCTAGTAAAGTGAGCAGAGAGCTGAGTTGCAGAGAGCAGGAAGAGGGCTGAGTCAGTTCACCAAGACACACCCTTTCACTCATTGACCATATGAATATTCATAATATGACCTTGTGACATCATCATCATCATCATAACCACACCTACCCACGGCTCCAAGTTCAAATTGAAGCTGTAAAAAAGGGCTTAGAAAAGCGATTGCAGTATCACTTTAATGCTGTTGATGTTCCATATCATCCAGTCAAAACACAATTTCTGACATAGCCTACTAACATGAATATGTTACATATGAAGCCTTTGTCCCAAACATGGGGCCCTGAAGTGGGAGGCTGTGTATATTAAAAGTGCAGTAATTTCTACATGGTGAAAACAAACTAATATAACTATAAAAAGACTCTTTAATAAAAGCTGAGAATCTGCATTTTAACCACATGTGAATTGTTTGATTACAAAATCTAAAATTATGGAGTACAGAACCAAATCAGGAAAAGATGTCTTTGTTCCAAACATTATGGAGGGCAGTGTATACTGTATACTGTGTGTGTGTGTGTGTGTGTGTATATATATATATACAAATCTATGTATAGAAATGTAACCTAGTATGCTGCTGCTATTTGATACTCATTTTCCTTTGTAAGGTACGTCGTTGAGGTGAGGAATATAACCTCCCCAGTACACTGAACACGTACAGCTTTTGAAAAGGATTATTAGAAGATTTTTGTTCTTCTTTATACAACATCAACCTACTGGATCAGATGTTTTGTGTCTCAGTCTTCGTAGAAGCTGTATTTCACTGCCAAATTAAAAAAAAAAGATCTGAGAGGAGCTGTACTGACTGAGCTGGGTCTCTAGCCAAGCAGAGGGGCACTAAATTACCTAACAGGGCACTAATGCCCTCTTCACGTGTTACACTTTTATTTTAGCAAACCTCTGATTCAAGGGAACTTTTTAGCACACACAAATGTAATAACACAACCAATGATTGGTGCAAAACAAATACCATGACCTACCATTGCTCGTGTTATTGGTTTTGCTGGTGCCCCACATAAATAAATCTAGGGGAAACACTGCAGTGTGTGTGAAGTAAGATGTTCCACCTAAATCTGGCCTGTGTGTGGTGTCATTTAATTGTGCAAATTAATTTTGAAGCAGCCTTTTCAATCACAAGTTGCATTTTTATCATGAAAATAAGTTCCCAGTTGTACACTTGGGTATTTCACAAAGCAGTATTACTGAGTTAGCTGGATAACTGCACTGAGTAAAACCTGGAACCCTCCCAAATCTGGAACATGGACTGAAGTAAAAAGGTGTTCTGGGTTTTACTGGGTGCAGTTATCCAGCTAACTCAGTAAAACCCAGTTATCCTGCTTTGTGAAATACCCCATGCACTGGCTCACCCTAGATTGCTTTCATATTGACCCAATACTTGAAAAAGCCAGAAGATCTGGGTGTCTATGTTGCAGCCATGGTTAATTGCCCTGCTTTTAAAACATGTGGGTGTCATTACAAACTAAGACAAAGGAAAAAGTCTTAAACAGTGTTATTTATTTTTAACCAAACCTGGTTCATACGTTACGTACAGCGTTTTTACCTTTTACAGTTTTGATTGAGTTGTCCTGTTGCACAAAATCTTTTTTGCCATGACTTTCGTTTACTGACCAGACCCCCATTTCCCCAAGTAACAAAAAACATTCCTAACCAACTACATACCTGCCCAAACCGAGAAATGAATCATACAAAATTATTTCATAAATGTTTTTTCTCATTAGAAGAGTACAAGCAACCTTTTTTTAAATTTTTTTATTATTTTTTTAACACCACTCACAAAATTGTCAATCCATACACGCATACTTTCTCTTTCTCTCACACACACAAACAAAATTAAGCTGTTCTTTTCGCCCATTGGGAATATACTTTTTGCTTCCCATCCCATGTGTAGAAACATTCTCCAATGCATACAGTATGTGCCTTGAATGATAAAACATATTTCCTTGGACTTGCATAAGAATCGTGAGTCTGAACAGCTCAGCTTTATTTTATTTTTTTTAAAAAGAGGCCACTTGTGGCCAATCAAAATGTTGAGCTGTGTCCAATCACTGCCTGTCTTGTTCTGCAGACTTTCCCCAAATGTTCAAGTTGGTTTTATTCAGAAAAGCAAAAACAATAATGAATGTAACGATGATAATGACAGGCTGCGGTTTTCGACGAGACCACTTTGTCCCAACAGCCAAATGATCGAAGACTTCTGGAATAACTGACATCAGTTCAAATGACCTAGTGCACGCAATCCCAAAACCAGCTCTGCGTCCCTGTGGCGTGACTGCAACCTTCATTCGCCATCAAGTGAGGGGACATTTGTCATCAAGGAGAAAGGTCATGTTGCCGTTACTAGTTCCTGTTGCTTCAAATGAACTCAAAAGCTGTTGCAAATAAACCAGAACTAAGATGCCTCTGTGCCAGCAAGTCGAAACCCGAAAAGTGTACAATGCCTTTTAACCTCACCTTCTAAAAAGGCCAAGTGTTCAAAACAATACAATGGTAACAAGCAGAAAATAGAAATACAATGAGAACGTGAAGAGCATTCCCCTGAACTGATACTGAAATGGGAACCAGGACATGTACTGAAAGGCTTCACAGAAACAAAACATGATAAAAAGGCATTTCAGAGGTGTTGAATTGTGCAGGCAATGTTTCTGGAACATGGTGGAATACTTAATTTTAAAAAAACAAAAGAAAACAAAAAACCAGAAACCCTTTTAAACGACTCTCCGTACTTCAAAAAATCTCTTCAGGTAGTAGATCTGTCCCAGGGTCATGGCTACGAGCACGAGCGCTTCAAAGAAAGACCAGAGCACAACTCTACTGTTCGTGTTGTCGTTGACTGAAAAAAATAAAAAAATAAATCGGTTTCAAGATTAGGTGTTTAGCAATAAATTTGTCCTTTCATGACACACACTGCCTCGCAACACAACAAAACTGACAAAACTGAATAATCTATTGAAAAACGTACGCTGCTTTTTTATCTCAGAAAAATGTGTCTGGGGTTTTTTGTGGTTTCCTTTCAATCAACTGCCAATTAAGGCCTTGAGAACAAGGCGTGTGGATTCTTTAGCCAATCAATGACCTAAATGAACCCCTGGTGCCGAGAATACCCTGCGGCCCTCAGGACTGGAGTTTGACACCTGAGGCACAATCAATGGCTGTCAGGCGTTAAACGCTGAGCTCTGACATCATCTCACACACCGATACCCCCTTTCCACCAACACCAACCTAGTTCTGGTTCTGGGCTGGTGCTAGTGCCGGTAGTTGGTTCAACTTGCGAACCTTCTAAGAACCGGTTTGCTTTTCCACGGGCTAGAGCCACGTCATTACGTCACTGTATACGTCTCCGCTTTCCCAGCAATGCTAGCGCCAACTTCAAGCACAGCAACAACAATGGCGGACTACATCGTATCGCTAGTGTTGCTCCTGGCTTTGCGAGCCTACATACATTACATGTTAAAACCCAAATTACCAAGCCATTTGGCAGATCAACTCATCAATATCTCGACATAAAACAAATATGGGAAAGATTTGTTAAGCCATTTTCATACAATTAAGTATATTAAAAAATGAGCATTTAGATTAAGACTTTTCCCCCCCCCCCAACGACCTAGCTCAAATTCTACAACTCTAATCGCTAAAGTAGACATAGCGATATGTCGGGCGTGACATGGACTAATGCATTTGACAGATGACATTTCTGTTTATTGTAGTTTTTAAATAAACCTTTATAATTCTACGATACCGGAAATGAATTGTCCATTGACTTAACATCGGGGCATAAATGTGCCAGCAACCGAAGGCTCATTGAACTACCGTTACAGCAGTCTCTTACTCCTACTCCTCGCTCTGTCTGAAGCTAGCCTGAGCCTCTCATGATAATCCCGCCCCCAGCCCCTGACATAAGCGGTTCTTGGTTCTGGACCAGCTAAGTGTTGGTGCCGCTCTGGAATCAGTTTTCCTGGCCGAGAGTCTGTTCTTTTGCTGTCGAAACGCGAAGAACTGGTTCGAGATTAGGCACCGGCTCCGAACCGGCCCTCGAACTTGCTTGGTGAAAAAGGGGAATCAGGTGCCTCTCACTCAGACCTTGGGGGGTGGGGGTGGGGGGGGGGGGCTTACTTGCTCTGTGTATCCTCTCCCGGACCTCCATGTACTCCTGTTCATGCTTGACTGCTGTCATGGCAACAGCCAGCTCATTGATCATCTCCTCAAGCTTGTTCTGATGAGCTGTAAACAAACGGCAGGGCGGGGACATCGCCGGTTACACTCACACACAGCCAAAAGCCCCGCCCACCTCCCCCTTCAAACAGCCCCGCCCACACAATCTGAGAGCTGAACAGTGTCAAAATGTCATCAAGCAAGGCAGGGTCCTGTCACTCAAACATTCACCCCAACTTGATAAACTGGGTCCTTTCCGCTCCCTCCCCCTCCCCCTGGGTGTGCTATAAAGATAAATATTTGAGTCCAGACCTTAGAAAATGCTAAAATATTTCTCAAGTTATGAATCTGGTCTATATACTATTGGCTATTGGACTATATACCATATAGCTACTATGGGAATGTCTTGCTTGTAGGGGTGTAATGGTACAGTCTTGGTTAGGTCTGTACCATGGTTTTGACTTCACAGTTTGGCACATTTTTGGTACAGCAGGGGGAAAAAATTAAATGCAAAATAGAAAATTGTAAACTTATTATGAAATTGTAAACAGGCGATAATTTGTTTCTGAACAAAATAAGGCACATTGACACTTGCATATATGCTTTTTCTTTCTTAAATATAAACATATACGTAAGCAATACAAAAAAACACAGTGTCACTATTGCTGCAACTGTAGCTTATACGGGTTTGCATATGCTTAAAACCCGCATTCTCTACAACTGAGCGTGGTCACAGATCCTCTGCGATAACTCCAGTGGCGTTGCCGTTGGTTATTGCTTTTGGCCTGGTCTGAAATGTGCAGCGAGAGGCTGATTTAATGCCATGGGGAGGAGGGCTCGTCTGCAGCCTGGATTTCCCTCGATCCAGTAACAGGCACAGCTCGGCTGATTCAGTCTCTAATGAGTTAGCGCGTTTGGCGTTTTCGCAGTGACACGCGTGATTTCAGTTAAACAACGATTGCAGGGTTCACCACTTTGTCCATTGCTATTGTATCTCACTGGGAAACCTTCCCAAACAGGAGACTTGAACAAAATAGGAGGGTCCTCAAATTCTGGCTTCTCATTTGAATGTGCCTTACGAATGAAGGTGAGCCAAACTTTGAAAAAAAAGGTAATGCGTGTGTGTTAAAGCAACACAGTAATTGTTTGGTTCACAGCGTGTACCAAACCAAATGTCCCCGTACCAAACGGTTTGGTACGAATACGTGTACCTTTACACCCCTACTTGCCTGTATTCAAATTCAGACCCGGATGAACATTTATGGGATAGTTCGCCAACTGAATAAATAACCATAACTTTATATAATAATGCTACATGCACACTCCTCTATTAATAAAAATGCTCTATTAATCTTTTTTTAAGTTACAGACCCACAAGCAATATTTTATCATTATTAACGTACGGCAAAAGCACTTTCACTAACAAGGCAATTAATGAAAAATTCAACTCCAGCGAAAAACACGATGCTTTCATGATGCTGTCTGCATTAGTTCCAGATGGTAATCGGTGACACTTTTCACTTTATAACCAGGCAACAGGGGTAAGTGTCGATGAAACATCAACCAAGCACATAGGCACAAAATGTTATGGCATTTCTGCTTTCTGTGAAAAACCATTGTGATTTCACTGGAATAGAGGTTACGACTGAATGCTGCACAAGGCCACAGAGCGAAAGTATAACAATATAAAAGCTTTATCCTCATGCAGCATCCAACCTACCATCCCAGGAGTCTCCAACACCTGAGGGAGAGAGTTGGGATACAGAGTCAAGAGGTCAAGAGGTCAAACTCCCAATGACCAGTGGGATGGGGGTGAGAGGAATTCAAAAGTGAATTACAGGTGGTCGGGAAAATCCTATGGTATTTGACAATCTCTACATCAACACTTTCCCTGATGATAAAGACAGTAATAGGCGGCCGATTGTACTGTGACATATTTCTCTTCTTTTACCTTAAATACAGCTACAGATCTCAACTCCATTTCCAGAGCACAGTACACTTAAGAAATTAGGGAATGGAATAAGACTGAAGCCATTTTATGATTTTATGTCCATAATGGAGGACATTTTAATTATTTCTATGGGGCTTTAATAAATTGTAAAGACAAGTACGAAGGAATAAGAAATCTGATAAAGTATTTGTTATTTCTGTAAATCACCCTGTGATTTGGACAAGATTGACTGATCGCTTCCTTCACTTTTCCATTTGCTGGATGAAACCGAATGTCCCGTTTAAAAGACAGGCTCTAGTGCAGTGAAGGCTTGAGGTACTGAATCCTGACCGTGATGGAACCCGTGACCATTATCCTTGATGGGAAGTGCAGTGACATCCCATTTACCTAAACCTACAGGTATGAGGACAGCGTAGCATGGGGACAGGCTCACAGTTATGTTTACAACAGAGTATCACACATTTAGAAACTTCCACTTGCGATTAACGCATTTCTACATTTCCATTTATTGGGTGGAAGCGACTGATGTGCTACGCGTTCCAAATGAAGGAATAAAGAGAAATTGGGGATAAACAGTAAACAAAACAAAAGAGATAATGTCAAGAGACCACGTCTCCTGCCCCCCCACCCCCCTTACGCCAGCCTACCTTCCGTTTCCATCCCATCTCCCTTGGGGGCCTCTCCAATGTCGATGGTGAACATGACGATCTTGGGGGTCATGGTGGACATCTTGTTACTGAAGCAGAACTTGTAGGTTCCGTCCATGTGAGCGGAGACCGAGTACTTTCCACTGGACTCTCGGTCGCCTTTATAAATCTGCGTTCCGTCAGGCCCCGTTATCTGCAACGGGAGGGCACAGTGTGTCCGCCTGCTGCAGTCAAATCATGCCTGATAACCATTCCCACGTCCCATTGCTCGTCTTTTTAAACGGGGAGATGTATACTGCAGTTAGGCCATTTCATAGTCTCTGTTCAAAGTAAAAAGCCTTTATGTAGCCTGTCCTGACTGATTCAGAATTTAAAAAACGAAATTCTACAGGCTCAGTGTATTAATATTACACAAGCAGATCATCAGTCCACTGTTCCTGAACGACTTATAGTTGCACTTGTATTGGTTCTGAGATTGTTATCAAACAGAAACTGTTTCATGTTACAAGTATCTCTGGAAAGGCTAGTTTTCTGTAGCTAGTTACAGTTTGTCTTCACGCCCAACAAGTTTGCAATTAATTTTTGTCCCCTGTATGGGACACGAGTCTCTGGTCATATATCAACAAGAACCAAATTTTATTATATTATGCTGAAACATACACTACATGGGGTCATAAAATAAAAATTAAATAAGTCATATTTAAAAAAATATTTTCACAGCAAGATGTTCTTGTCATCCAAGACATGTCAAAACATGTTTAACATTTAAATTATAAAACCGTTTTCTGTCGGGTCTCTGGAGGATGATTAGACATTCTCACAATACTAGGCTTTGTTATGAAAATAAATAACGTAACGTTACACTGAAGACGACACGCATACACACATACACCTAGCCCCTTAATAATGTATTAAAATACTTTTAAATGAATAACAACGTTTGCAATCAATCAGACCGAGAACCAAGGCACGTTAACTGTTAGCCTAACAGCATGGCTAGGCAACTAGTTAGCTAGCTATAGAAAAAGATTGCTGAAGTTAGCTCACAGATATTCACCTAAGTGCAAGCCAAGTAACCAATGCTCCGACTAGCTAGTAGTAGTGTTGTTACTTACCCGAGCGAATCCCCATAGCTTAACTTGCTTGCATAACTTGGTTACGTTACACAGTGGTTTGCTATCTAGTGGCACTGGCTAGTTAGCCACATCCACAAACAAGTTAGCCAGTGCTAGTTAGCATTGACTATATTCAGTGCTCAGTCACATAACTACCATACTAAACTATATAAGCTGGCTAACCTGATTTGACTGCTGAATTATGTGATCGTTTACGTCCTGTTTTTTCACACTTGAACATGAGCTTGTTGTTGCTAGCTAACAGCATACCACAGCTAACAGTCACTACCACTGGGCACATAGTTTATTGTAAATGTCAGGCGTCCTAACGTGGCTGCGTTTGGCAAGTTCACTTGGAGCAGCTTTAGCTTGCCTGCAGCATGCATGCCACTGCCAGGGCTGTTATCCAGGTGATCTGCTAACACTTCTGCTGCTGCTGATCTGTCACAACACGGCCTTACCTCCACATCGATGTCCAGGAAGCCTCCCTCCGCAACCTCGAACATGAGGCCCATCTTGGTCCCTGAGTTGACCCGTTCAAAGAAGCACTCCTCGGCGTGAGCGTCTATGCTGACGAAGTATCCAGAAGCTGTGGCCGAACACACTGCTAGAATAACCGTAAGTTCCGAAAGGGTAAACATTATTACTTTATTTGTCGTCCCAATTACTATAGAAAAAATCCGGACACTGACACTCGCCACCCAAGAGCCTCCTGTGAGCGAGAGGGAGGGCCGCCTTGCGGAGGCGGAGTTTACGGCGCACAGCCGGGCACTGGCTGGCTTGTCTGATGCTGCCACGTAAAGAATACAACCAAGTCCGACGAGGGACAAACTACTGGTGCATTTCTGTCTTTGTATTGTGCGTTTCAATTAAATATGTAATTATCAAGTGTGTTTTTCCATACATTTCACTTCATGTCATAATATATAAAAATTGTTATAATATATATACCCGTGTATATATCTGTGTGTGTGTATATATACAATGCGTTATAATATATACACTGCTCAAAGAAATGAAGGGAACACTTAATCAACACAGTATAACACCAAGTTAATTAAACTGTTGGGATATCGATCTGTCCAGTTAGGAAGCGTAAACGATTGTGAATCAATTTCACCTGTTTGGTGCAAATGAAAGTGACAACATATGGACAGGAGAGGCAACAGCAAGACAGCCCCCAAAATGTCAATGGTTTTGCAGGTGGTGGCCACAGACCATTTCTCTCTCCTTATCCTTCCTGACTGATTTTTCTGAAGTTTTGCATTTTGCTAGTGCCCTTGTCACTACTGGTAGCATGAGGCGGTACCTGCAGCCCATTCAGGTTGCACAGGTAGTCCAGCTCCTCCAGGATGGCACATCCATACGTGCCATCGCAAGAAGGTTTGCTGTGTCTCCCAGCACAGTCTCAAGAGCGTGGAGGAGATACCGGGAAACGGGCCATTACACGAGGAGAGCTGGACAGGGCCGTAGTAGGGCAACAACCCAGCGGCAGGACCGGTATCTGCTCCTTTGTGCGAGGAGGAACAGGAGGAGCACTGCCGGAGCCCTACAAAATTACCTCCAGCGGGTTTCATATGTGCATGTTTCAGACCAAACTGTCAGAAACAGACTCCATGAGGGTGGCATGAGGGCCCGACCTCCTGTAGTGGGACCTGTGCTCACAGCCCAGCACCGTGCAGCTCGATTGGCATTTGCCAGAGAACACCAGAATTGTCAGGTTCGCCATTGGCGCCCCATTCTCTTCACAGATGAGAGCAGGTTCACATTGAGCACATGTGGCAGACGTGAAAGAGTCTGGAGATGCCGTGGCGAATGTTATGCTGCCTGCAACATCATCCAGCATGACCAGTTTGGTTTAATTGACTTGGTGTTATACTGTGATGATTAAGTGTTTTTTTGAGCAGTGTATATATATATACAGGTGCAGCTCAAAAAATTTGAATATCGTGAAAAAGGTCAATATTTGTTGTCACGTCAGAAAGTGAAACTCATATATTATATAGATTCATTACACATGTGAAATATTACAGGCCTGTATTTCTTGTGATTTTGATGATTATGGCTTACAGCTAATGAAAACCCAAATTCAGTGTCTCAGAAAATTAGAATATTACATAAGATCAATAAAAAAGGATATTTTAAACAGAAATGTCAGCCTTCTGAAAAGTATGTTCATTTCTATGCACTCAATACTTGGTTGGGGCTCCTTTTGCATGAATTACTGCATCAATGTGGCGTGGCATGGAGGCGATCAGCCTGTGGCACTGCTGAGGTGTAATGGAAGCCCAGGTTGCTTTGATAGCGGCCTTCAGGTCGCCTGCATTGTTGGGTCTGGTGTCTCTCATCTTCCTCTTGACAATACCCCATAGATTCTCTATGGGGTTCAGGTCAGGTGAGTTTGCTGGCCAATCAAGCACAGTAATACTATGGTCATTGAACCAGCTTTTGGTACTTTTGGCAGTGTGGGCAGATGCCAAGTCCTGCTGGAAAATGAAATCAGCATCTCCATAAAGCTTGTCAGCAGAAGGAAGCATGAAGTGCTCTAAAATTTCCTGGTAGATGGCTGCGTTGACTGTGGACTTCAGAAAACTTCACAGTGGACATGGCACCCCAAATCATCACTGACTGTGGAAACTTCACATTGGACTTCAAGCAATGTGGATTCTGTGCCTCTCCACTCTTCCTCCAGACTGTGGGACCTTGATTTCCAAATGAAATGCAAAATTTACTTTAATCTGAAAAGAGGACTTTGGACCACTGAGCAACAGTCCAGTTCTTTTTCTCCTTAGCCCAGGTAAGACGCTTCCGACGTTGTCTCTGGTTCAGGAGTGGCTTGACACGAGGAATGTGACATTTGTAGCCCATGTCCTGGATTCGTCTGTGGCTCTTGATGCACTGACTCCAGCCTCAGTCCACTCCTTGTGAAGCTCTCCCAAATTCTTGAATGGATTTTGCTTGACAATCCACTCAAGGCTGCGGTTATCCCTGTTGCTTGTGCACCTTTTCCTACCACACTTTTTCCTTCCACTCAACTTTCTATGAATATGCTTGGATACAGCACTCTGTGAACAACCAGATTCTTTAGCAATGACCTTTTGTGGCTTACCCTCCTTGTGGAGGGTGTCAATGACTGTCTTCTGGACATCTGTCAAGTCAGCAGTCTTCCCCATGATTATGTAGCCTAATGAACCAGACTGAGAGACCATTTAAAGGCTCAGGAAACCTTTGCAGGTGTTTTGAGTTAATTAGCTGATTAGAGTGTGACACCATGAGTTTCCAATATTTAACTTTTTCACAATATTCAAATTTTCTGAGACACTGAATTTGGGGTTTCATTAGCTGTAAGCCATAATCATCAAAATTACAAGAAATAAAGGCTTGAAATATTTCACTCTATGTGTAATGAATCTATATAATATATGAGTTTCACTTTCTGAAATGAGTGACAAAAATATTGAACTTTTTCACGATATTCTAAGAAATTTCTCATTGGGGTGGCTAGATGGGGCCACTGAAAATCTTGTGGTGGCACACCAAAACCTAAAGCCATAACTGAATTTCAGGAATTCTATTATGTTGTTGTAGTATATTGGCTAGTGGAAAACTATGTTAATATGAGAGTTAAGGAATCGCATACAGTTAATGTTACTAATTATCTGATGTGCACAGACTAATACCAGTACCGTTAACATTTTGAGTTCCACAACAATCCTGTTTTAATTTGTTATGTATATGTATATACATAGGCGATTAATTGTTCTTCAAATAGGCTAGTAGTTGTCCTTTTCCTTAAAAAGACAAATATACAGCTTTCATTTGAAGGAGTAGCTACATTGATTGTAAGGAACAAAACATTTACTAGGAACAAGCCTACTAGAGTTTAAAAACACCACACAGAGGCCTCAAATTATTTTCAATACAGCTGTATTTGGCTGTTGCTGTGTCTTTTTGTAAACGAAAATGTATGTCCAAAAATGAAAAACAAAACGAAAAAGCATAATCATGGACAACAATATACATTTTATTATAGCCTACTCATATCCCTGCTTTATTAGGCTACATTCTTCTCAGCCCGTTTTGTCCACAGTTATCATAGACTAGGCTATGTGTAGCCTACGGTTTTTATTTAGTTTTTTTTAAAGGGTTTCCGCATTGTTATTGATGATTTGATTGATTTGGGTCTGAATAAAATATCAAGACAAGTTCACAAATTTATCAAAGATGCGGCTCAAACAGCTAGTGTCCGCTGGTAACAAACGGCAAAAAACACAGCGTTTTCTTTTTAAAAAAACGTCTACTGACGACCTGCTGGGCCCAGGAGAGCGACGGATCTCCTTTTACACCTGTGAAAGCCAACGGAAAAGACGCAAAGGCACTATTGGACTCCGGAAGTGCGGTGACCCTAATCCGGCCAGAATTCGCCAGACGGCCCCATCGGTCAGAGAAAATCGCAGTGACGTGCATACACGGGGAGACGCGGGAATATCCCACCATGGTGTTAGACCTACAAACCACCAGAGGGCGGTATAGCGGGCCCGCTGGGATTGTCACCGACCTCCCCGTTCAAGCCCGGGGAAGACGTCTTCCCCGGGCTATGGCACGTTATAGCGGGGAGTGGAAGGGCTAAGAAGCACAAAAAGCCCCATCAAAAGCCAGAACAGATGTGTGGTTTACAGGAGGTGGATCCAGAGGCCTCCACAGAGCCGCTCTCAGAGGGTGTGGCCAGCGAGACGGCCAGAGCAGCGGAAGAGGCCGCTTGGGAGACGGCTAGGGAGGAAGAGGAAAGCCCTCCCGGAGAGGGGGACGATGACATTGCCCATCTGTTCCCCCAAAACCCAGACGACCAGCCACTACCAACCCCTCTCACCGGGAGATTCGAGACCGCCCAGCTGGAGGACGCCAACCTCACCAGCTCGCTCCAGCAGGTGTCAGTAGTGGACAGCAGACTATTAGACGGGGTAAGGCGAATTACCTTTCCTCACTTTGCTATAAAAAATTATCTATTGTATCAAGTAATAATGAAGGCGGGAGTACAGCAGGAACTGTTGTTAGTGCCCCGTCCCTTTATCCCCTCGGTCTTACAGCTCGCCCACACACACCTGCTGGGGGCCCACCTAGGGGTGGAGAAACCCCTGGAGAGGATTAAGGCACGGTTCTACTGGCCAGGGGTCAAAAAGGCCGTAGAGGACTACTGCAGCAGCTGCCCTGACTGCCAGCAGGTGGCACCTCACCCTCACCTGAGGAGCCCTTTAATACCTCTGCCAATAATTTCTGTACCCTTCAGTAGGATCGGCATGGACCTGGTGGGACCCCTACCTCGGAGCAGCCGAGGACACCAGTACATCCTGGTTGTGGTAGACTACGCCACCAGGTACCCGGAGGCTATCCCACTGAGAACCATGGCCACCAAGGGAATTGCAAGGGAACTGATGTTACTATTCTCCCGGGTCGGGCTGCCGGAAGAGATACTAACCGACCAGGGCACCCCATTCATGTCACGGATCATGAGGGATCTGTGCCAATTAATGAAGGTAACCCAGTTACGCACTTCTGTTTATCACCCTCAGACGGATGGGCTGGTCGGGAGGTTTAACCAAACCCTCAAAAAGATGCTCAAAAAGACGATGGAGGCGGAGAAACTGGGACCAGCTGCTGCCATTCGTACTCTTTGCGATTCGAGAGGTACCCCAGGCATCCACCGGGTTTTCCCCGTTTGAGCTACTATACGGGAGAAGACCCCGAGGACTATTGGACCTGGCTAAAGAGGCCTGGGAACAGCAGCCGTCTCCCCATCGAACCATGGTGGAACACGTGGAGGAGGTAAAAGAAGGGATGGCAACGATCTGGCTGATGGTAAGAGAACATATGGCGGAGGCCCAAGCGGCACAGACAAGGGTCTACAACCGCGGGGTCCAACCCAGGGAGTTCGCCCCAGGAGATAAAGTGCTGGTCTTAGTTCCTACCTCAGAGTGTAAATTCTTAGCGAAATGGAACGGGCCCTACGAGGTCATAGAGAAGGAGGGTCCAGTTAACTACCGAGTACGACAGCCTGGAAGATGACCCCCCACTAAGGTGTATCATATCAACCTGTTAAAAAAATGGGTGGCCCGTGAGGTGTTGTTCTCTATCAACTCCCCTCAGGTTGCGGTGAAAACTGACTGTCAAAGTACAGATGGGAGAACAACTAACCCCGACCCAGCGACAGGACCTCCAAGATCTTGTCAACCGGAACAGAGACGTATTTTCTACGGAGGCAGGACACACCGACCTGATCCACCACCAGATCATCACAGAACCAGGTAAACGAGTAAAACTGAGACCCTACAGGATCCCAGAGGCCAGAAGAGAAGCCATCGCGGCCGAGGTAAAAGCTATGTTAAGTGCCGGAATCATTGAAGAGTCTAATAGTGAATGGTGTAGTCCAATTGTGTTGGTACCGAAACCAGATGGGTCGATTCGGTTCTGTAACGATTTCAGACAACTAAATGCTATTTCCAAATTTGATGCATATCCTATGCCTAGAATAGACGAGCTCATAGAACGCCTGGGAAGAGCCCGTTTTATCACCACGCTGGACCTGACAAAGGGTTACTGGCAGGTGCCTCTGGCACCCGAGGCCAGGGAGAAGACGGCCTTCGTTACGCCAGACGGGCTGTTCCAATACAAGATGCTACTATTCAGGCTACACGGGGCCCCGCCCACATTCCAGAGACTAATGGACCGGGTCCTACGACCCCACCGGACATACGCCGCGGCCTACCTGGACGACATCGTAATCCACAGGGAGGAATGGGGGACCCACCTACGACAGCTCGACGCTGTGCTTAATGCCCTACGGGGGGCGGTACTAACAGCCAATCCCAAGAAGTGTCACCTCGGCCTCCGAGATGCAGATTACCTGGGGTATACGGTGGACGACTGAGGCAGAGACTGCCTTCGAAGCCATTAAAAACTCCCTGTGTTCCGAGCCAGTGTTGGTGACCCCCGACTTCTCCCAAACTCTAGTGGTACAGACAGATGCATCAGAAACCGGGGTGGGTGCCGTCCTATCCCAGCTACGAGAAGGTGAAGAACATCCCATCACATATATAAGCCGCAAGCTACTACCCAGAGAGAAAAATTATTCCACAGTAGAGAAAGAATGCTTGGCGATCAAGTGGGCCCTGGAGGGCCTGAAGTATTATTTATTTGGACGACACTTCACCCTGGTAACAGACCATGCGCCCCTAGTGTGGATGTCCAGGAACAAAGACAACAATGCAAGGGTCACCCGTTGGTTCCTCTCATTGCAACCTTATGCCTTTAACGTCGTCCACAGATCCAGAGCTGCCCATGGGAACGCGGACGCACTGTCTCGGAGAGACGCCCTGGGTTCCTGGGCCGCCCCGTCCTCTCGGTCCGAGCTGAGCGGCACCCGGCGGGGACAGAACCACGGAGAGGTGATAGAGGGAAGGTATGTACGGCTGATGTGGAAAGACGGCATGCCCATATTAGGAGTTCCGGGGAAATCAGCGCCGCAACAAGGAAATACACGGCACCTGGAAAAGACGCCGGGCCAGTCAGCTGTGGCGAATCACCGGGCTAATCGGGGCCCTAGAAAAGGGAATGACAAACAACAGGAAAACGGAGTAGCATATGCGAAACCAAGGTGGAGTAGAGAGAGAGGAGTGTATTGTTGGAGAGAGAAAGTAAAGTGCCGTGTTTGATTTGTGTTTGTCAGGAGAAGTCTGCTGTGTGCCCGATCCCTGGACCGAATGAGAACCCGCCCCGTTACCGACCACCGCCTGTCTGACAACCCTGCTCCTGCTTTAGCCCTGGTCCGTACGAGAACCCGTCTATGTGTACCGACCCCTGCAATCGTACACCGACTATTCTCCTGGATTACGGACGGGCTGACGTTTCCCTGCAATTCGACTTCTCGTTTCCCCAAAACAGCAATAAAGCGTCAAGTTAAATTGAATTGTCGCGGTGTGGACATTGAAGTTATTGTTTTCAGTTGCGTGACAACTCCAACCACCTCGGAGTTTGCCACAACGCATACCGGCACAAGAACATTCATCAGCTGCTGTTCATATCGCAGATATGTAGATTAAAATATCAGATCGTGTAAACGCTAAAGCTAATTAAATAATTGTTAACTGGCGGCAGCAAAAACCTGCATACACACCGGCCCGCGAGGCCTAGAGTTGGCCACCCCTGGCCTAACCCCTTCAGCGATCGCAGTGTTGGTGCCAGTGTCTCCTTTGCCGTCTCGGGCCTCGGTTCCACGCACCTCCACGACCTCTCCTTCCCTCACCCGCCATTCCGGCGCTATCATCCTCTCTGCCACACACAGGCTATCATCCTCTCTGCCACACACAGGCTATCATCCTCTCTGCCACACACAGGCTATCATCCTCTCTGCCACACACAGGCTATGATCCTCTCTGCCACACACAGGCTATCATCCTCTCTGCCACACACAGGCTATCATCCTCTCTGCCACACACAGGCTATCATCCTCTCTGCCACACACAGGCTATCATCCTCTCTGCCACACACAGGCTATCATCCTCTCTGCCACACACAGGCTATCATCCTCTCTGCCACACACAGGCTATGATCCTCTCTGCCACACACAGGCTATCATCCTCTCTGCCACACACAGGCTATCATCCTCTCTGCCACACACAGGCTATGATCCTCTCTGCCACACACAGGCTATCATATGGAGGGAAATACAAGGGGATGAGTGCAAAGGAAAAAGGGATGGGTAGTCTGCCTGGGCTAAAGGCCTAAATGCACAATCAAATCAAATTACGGGTGGAGTCAGTTTCAGTGCTATATTAGTGAGTATTAGCGCTCTGTAGCAGTGCTATATTAGTGAGTATTAGCGCTCTGTAGCAGTGCTATATTAGTGAGTATTAGCGCTCTGTAGCAGTGCTATATTAGTGAGTATTAGTGCTCTGTAGCAGTGCTATATTAGTGAGTATTAGTTCTCTGTAGCAGTGCTATATTAGTGAGTATTAGCGCTCTGTAGCAGTGCTATATTAGTGAGTATTAGTGCTCTGTAGCAGTGCTATATTAGTGAGTATTAGTGCTCTGTAGCAGTGCTATATTAGTGAGTATTAGCGCTCTGTAGCAGTGCTGTATTAGTGAGTATTAGCGCTCTGTAGCAGTGCTATATTAGTGAGTATTAGCGCTCTGTAGCAGTGCTATATTAGTGAGTATTAGTGCTCTGTAGCAGTGCTATATTAGTGAGTATTAGCGCTCTGTAGCAGTGCTGTATTTGTGAGTATTAGTGCTCTGTAGCAGTGCTATATTAGTGAGTATTAGCTCTCTGTAGCAGTGCTATATTAGTGAGTATTAGCGCTCTGTAGCAGTGCTATATTAGTGAGTATTAGCGCTCTGTAGCAGTGCTATATTAGTGAGTATTAGCGCTCTGTAGCAGTGCTATATTAGTGAGTGTTAGCGCTCTGTAGCAGTGCTATATTAGTGAGTATTAGCGCTCTGTAGCAGTGCTGTATTTGTGAGTATTAGCACTCTGTAGCAGTGCTATATTAGTGAGTATTAGCGCTCTGTAGCAGTGCTATATTAGTGAGTATTAGCGCTCTGTAGCAGTGCTATATTAGTGAGTATTAGCGCTCTGTAGCAGTGCTATATTAGTGAGTATTAGCTCTCTGTAGCAGTGCTATATTAGTGAGTATTAGCGCTCTGTAGCAGTGCTATATTAGTGAGTATTAGTGCTCTGTAGCAGTGCTATATTACTGAGTATTAGCGCTCTGTAGCAGTGCTGTATTAGTGAGTATTAGCGCTCTGTAGCAGTGCTATATTACTGAGTATTAGCGCTCTGTAGCAGTGCTATATTAGTGAGTATTAGCGCTCTGTAGCAGT
Organism: Ilyophis sp. 1 JC-2022; assembly: GCA_022702515.1. Classification (NCBI taxonomy): domain Eukaryota; kingdom Metazoa; phylum Chordata; class Actinopteri; order Anguilliformes; family Synaphobranchidae; genus Ilyophis; species Ilyophis sp. 1 JC-2022. Next base: position 4,363,536 of record CM040404.1, on the reverse strand, counting down.
GCTATATTAGTGAGTATTAGCGCTCTGCAGCAGTGCTATATTAGTGAGTATTAGCGCTCTGTAGCAGTGCTATATTTGTGAGTATTAGCACTCTGTAGCAGTGCTATATTAGTGAGTATTAGCACTCTGTAGCAGTGCTATATTAGTGAGTATTAGCACTCTGTAGCAGTGCTATATTAGTGAGTATTAGTGCTCTGTAGCAGTGCTATATTAGTGAGTATTAGTGCTCTGTAGCAGTGCTATATTAGTGAGTATTAGCGCTCTGCAGCAGTGCTATATTAGTGAGTATTAGCGCTCTGTAGCAGTGCTATATTAGTGAGTATTAGCACTCTGTAGCAGTGCTATATTTGTGAGTATTAGCACTCTGTAGCAGTGCTATATTAGTGAGTATTAGCACTCTGTAGCAGTGCTATATTAGTGAGTATTAGCGCTCTGTAGCAGTGCTATATTAGTGAGTATTAGCACACTGTAGCAGTGCTATATTAGTGAGTATTAGCGCTCTGTAGCAGTGCTATATTAGTGAGTATTAGCGCTCTGTAGCAGTGCTATATTAGTGAGTATTAGCGCTCTGTAGCAGTGCTATATTAGTGAGTATTAGCGCTCTGTAGCAGTGCTATATTAGTGAGTATTAGCGCTCTGTAGCAGTGCTATATTAGTGAGTATTAGCGTTCTGTAGCAGTGCTATATTAGTGAGTATTAGCGCTCTGTAGCAGTGCTATATTAGTGAGTATTAGCGCTCTGCAGCAGTGCTATATTAGTGAGTATTAGCGCTCTGTAGCAGTGCTATATTAGTGAGTATTAGCGCTCTGTAGCAGTGCTATATTAGTGAGTATTAGCGCTCTGTAGCAGTGCTATATTAGTGAGTATTAGCGCTCTGTAGCAGTGCTATATTAGTGAGTATTAGCGCTCTGCAGCAGTGCTATATTACTGAGTATTAGCGCTCTGTAGCAGTGCTATATTAGTGAGTATTAGCGCTCTGTAGCAGTGCTATATTAGTGAGTATTAGCGCTCTGTAGCAGTGCTATATTAGTGAGTATTAGCGCTCTGTAGCAGTGCTATATTAGTGAGTATTAGCGCTCTGTAGCAGTGCTATATTAGTGAGTATTAGCGCTCTGTAGCAGTGCTATATTACTGAGTATTAGCGCTCTGTAGCAGTGCTATATTAGTGAGTATTAGCGCTCTGTAGCAGTGCTATATTAGTGAGTATTAGCGCTCTGTAGCAGTGCTATATTAGTGAGTATTAGCGCTCTGTAGCAGTGCTATATTACTGAGTATTAGCGCTCTGTAGCAGTGCTATATTAGTGAGTATTAGCGCTCTGTAGCAGTGCTATATTAGTGAGTATTAGCGCTCTGTAGCAGTGCTATATTACTGAGTATTAGCGCTCTGTAGCAGTGCTATATTAGTGAGTATTAGCGCTCTGTAGCAGTGCTATATTAGTGAGTATTAGCGCTCTGTAGCAGTGCTATATTAGTGAGTATTAGCGCTCTGTAGCAGTGCTGTATTAGTGAGTATTAGCACTCTGTAGCAGTGCTATATTAGTGAGTATTAGCGCTCTGTAGCAGTGCTATATTAGTGAGTATTAGCGCTCTGTAGCAGTGCTATATTAGTGAGTATTAGCGCTCTGTAGCAGTGCTATATTAGTGAGTATTAGCGCTCTGTAGCAGTGCTGTATTAGTGAGTATTAGCACTCTGTAGCAGTGCTATATTAGTGAGTATTAGCGCTCTCTAGCAGTGCTATATTAGTGAGTATTAGCGCTCTGCAGCAGTGCTATATTAGTGAGTATTAGCGCTCTGTAGCAGTGCTATATTAGTGAGTATTAGCGCTCTGTAGCAGTGCTATATTAGTGAGTGTTAGCGCTCTGTAGCAGTGCTATATTAGTGAGTATTAGTGCTCTGTAGCAGTGCTATATTAGTGAGTATTAGTGCTCTGTAGCAGTGCTATATTAGTGAGTATTAGTGCTCTGTCGCAGTGCTATATTAGTGAGTATTAGCGCTCTGTAGCAGTGCTATATTAGTGAGTATTAGCGCTCTGTCGCAGTGCTATATTAGTGAGTATTAGCGCTCTGTAGCAGTGCTATATTAGTGAGTATTAGCGTTCTGTAGCAGTGCTATATTAGTGAGTATTAGCGCTCTGTCGCAGTGCTATATTAGTGAGTATTAGCGCTCTGTAGCAGTGCTATATTAGTGAGTATTAGCGTTCTGTAGCAGTGCTATATTAGTGAGTATTAGCGCTCTGTAGCAGTGCTATATTAGTGAGTATTAGTGCTCTGTAGCAGTGCTATATTAGTGAGTATTAGCGCTCTGTAGCAGTGCTATATTAGTGAGTATTAGCGCTCTGTAGCAGTGCTATATTACTGAGTATTAGCGCTCTGTAGCAGTGCTATATTAGTGAGTATTAGCGTTCTGTAGCAGTGCTATATTAGTGAGTATTAGCGTTCTGTAGCAGTGCTATATTACTGAGTATTAGCGCTCTGTAGCAGTGCTATATTAGTGAGTATTAGCGCTCTGTAGCAGTGCTATATTAGTGAGTATTAGTGCTCTGTAGCAGTGCTATATTAGTGAGTATTAGCGCTCTCTAGCAGTGCTGTATTAGTGAGTATTAGCGCTCTGTAGCAGTGCTATATTAGTGAGTATTAGCGCTCTGTCGCAGTGCTATATTAGTGAGTATTAGCGCTCTGTAGCAGTGCTATATTAGTGAGTATTAGCGCTCTGTAGCAGTGCTATATTAGTGAGTATTAGCGCTCTGTAGCAGTGCTATATTAGTGAGTATTAGCGCTCTGTAGCAGTGCTATATTAGTGAGTATTAGCGCTCTGTAGCAGTGCTATATTAGTGAGTATTAGCGCTCTGTAGCAGTGCTATATTAGTGAGTATTAGCGCTCTGTAGCAGTGCTATATTAGTGAGTATTAGCGCTCTGTAGCAGTGCTATATTAGTGAGTATTAGCGCTCTCTAGCAGTGCTGTATTAGTGAGTATTAGCGCTCTGTAGCAGTGCTATATTAGTGAGTATTAGCGCTCTGTCGCAGTGCTATATTAGTGAGTATTAGCGCTCTGTAGCAGTGCTATATTAGTGAGTATTAGCGCTCTGTAGCAGTGCTAATACTAATCTAATATAGCCAATACTCAGAGCAAGAGTCTCTGAGTCCCCTACAGAGCACTAATACTCTGTAGCAAAAGCATGTGACTGTGTTTTTAACATTCTCTTCAGTCTCTGATATTTTACACAAGTTGTCTGGGGAAAATATCCCATCTTACTGCAGCCTTGTTCTTGATTGCAGTGTTACGATGCCGTTCATAAATGTCCCAAATGTTGTGCTTGTCGCCCCCTTGTGTGCAATGCCAGTACTTCCACAGACACCGTCTTTTTTTGATACTCACTGCTTTTGAGCGATGTCTTGCTGCCTGGATCCCTCCAGCTCACTGCCTTCTACTGAGTCCTTTCCCTGCTACAGAAAACCCAGTACTAAATCTACACCGTTCCCCTGCTCGCAAGCTTACCAGCCTGCGCCATACTCCCTCTTCAACTGATCCAGAACGCAGCTGCCCGGCTTGTGTTTAACCTCCCGAAATTTTCACATGTCACCCCCCTGTTGAGGTCACCCCACTGGCTGCCAGTTGCAGCTAGGATCAGGTTCAAAGTTCTGACCCTGGCCCACACTGCAGCTAATAGGACAGGCCCCGTCTACCTGCAGGACCTGATCCAGACCTATGTTCCTGCTCGACCACTTCGCTCATCTACAGCAGGTCGCCTCGCACTTCCCCCCCTCCGTGTCAATGGCGCTCGCTCCCCCCGACCGCGGAGCTTTTCCACCCTAGCTCCCCAGTGGTGGAACGAACTTCCCATTCCCCTACGCTCAATACCAACCCTGCCTGCTTTCCGTCGTGGCCTGAAAACACACCTTTTCAGGCTCCACCTGGACTAATACTTATCTAGGACCTCATGGTATGTCTTCTTGTTGAACTGTGTACTCAAGTTTATACTATTTAGAATAGAATTGTAGTAGATTGATTTACTGATTTATCCAGTTCACTGTGAACTGCATTGTGTTCGTTACTAGGGATAGCTGATACTGTATGGGAATAATGTGCTTTCTTATCTGTTCTGTAGTTACTTCGATGACCTTTCTATATGCACTTACTGTACGTCGCTTTGGATAAAAGCGTCTGCTAAACGAGCTACTGAGTCTGCCTCCTTTCCCTGCTACATAAAACCCAGTACTAAATCTAAACCGTTCACCTGCATGTAGAGCTACTGAGTCTGCCTCCTTTCCCTGCTACAGAAAACCCAGTACTAAATCTACACCGTTCCCCTGCATGTAGAGCTAAATAAATTCATTTTAAAGAGAGGCGTTTGAGACAAAATCCAACCAAAGATGGGCGACTATCAATAAAAGCATTCTGGTATTTCTAATATTCTGTTAATGCTGTACTGTCCAGTGCAACATTACTTATATGTCCTTCTGAAGCAGCCTTAGACTGGATCATGCATTCACCTATAAGAGACAGGACATCCTTACATGTCCTTCTGAAGCAGCCTTAGACTGGATCATGCATTCACCTCTAAGAGGCAGGACAAAAACAGCAATCAGGGGAAAGGTAATACATTTACAACCATCTAAATCTGTGCTCACCTTCAGACATTGCTGGCCAGAGCCCAAACTAGCCTCCACTGTGTGGAACTAGGCGTGAATTAGCCTCAAATACAGATAGCAGCTTATTTGCTGCTGATGTCTTTCTTGTTAGCATGCTAACTTTTGCTAAGCATTTATCCAGGTGGCTGTGACTGTATATGGTGAACAGTAGTGCCTGAGTGTGATGTCTGACTGCAGCAGTTAGCGTTGCAGCTACAATGGACAGATGCACACCTTCCGCAGCAATCTTCTCCTGTGCAGCGGGGAGGCTATGGGTGGAACTGGTGGCTGATCTTTTCAGGTCAGCCAACTCACTGCTGATCTCTGCGAGCCTGTAAAGAAAGAAAAGCACAGCATTCAGCCGCCGCCATGCAGTGTGTGAAAATCTGCAATTTAACTCAATTGATTGGCTGCTGAACTCACTTCTTCTGCAGACTGGCTTTTTCTCTCTGTTCCTCCTCCTGTAACAAAACATTGGGACAAAGCATGGCAAACACTTAGTAATTATGTACAAAATGGTGGTAAAGGGTAAACTTTACACACCGGTAGTGCAGGTGAGGCTGCTTACCTGGGCCATCAGGATGAGTTGCTGTGCTGCCAGCTCACCCTGCAGGACAGAGACGCTCTCCTTAAGCTCGCTGATTCCCAGCTGCTGGGCCGACTCCTGAGCGATCTTCCTGCAAGCAGAGTACAGAGGCTTCAGGCTCTGCCTGCACCGCTCTTATGCATAAACACACCTTTCCTCTGCTGTGTTACAGCAACGGCAATGCAGCTGAAAGCCGCCACAACGACTCGCCATCCTCCTGTCGCCTACTTTGTAAAACCCGCATGACCCTCGGCAGCCACCGTACTTACTCTTGCAGAACGGCCTCTTGCTGCTGAGACGCTGCAGAAAAGGCTGCCAGCTTCCCGTCCTTCTCGTAGCGCAGTTCCTGCAAGGCGGCCATGTTCTCTGCCAGGAAAAGGCTACGAGAAGGACGGGAAGCTGGCAGCCTTTTCTGCAGCGTCTCAGCAGCAAGAGGCCGTTCTGCAAGAGTAAGTACGGTGGCTGCCGAGGGTCATGCCGCATCAGGGCCGCCGTCTCCTCCTCCTTTTCCTGAAGACTGAAAGCTGCGGCCGCCAGCTGGTACTCCCGCTCCTGGAACAGCTCTACCATGATCTTCAGCTCACGCTCTTTCCTCTCCCACTCTTCTTCCATGGCCGACAGCCCCTTCTCTGCCAACTCCCATTCCTCTGCCCATTCCTGTTTCCTAATCTCGTTTCTTTGGGTCACGGCTTTCAGCCTCCGCTCTTTCCTCTCGCGGATGTCCAGAACGACGGCCAGCTCATGCTTCAAGTTTCCAATCATGGTCTTGCTCCTCTTTCTCTCCGCTTCTGCGGCCTTACAGTTCACTTCCGCCTGTGCAACCGATTCCTGTTGCATCTGGTGGAACGTCGCCATTCAAATATGAAATTAGTACATGACAAATTGTATTCAAAAAAACAAAAAAACAAAGCATTTAAACATTACGGATTCAATACGAATCTTAGATGTTCTGTATGAGATATCTTCATGAGAGAGTGCTCAGCATCACTGATATTAATCCACTGGCCAAACGGCCGGTTATAAATGATCTCACCTTCAGCTCCTCATACAGAAGAGTCACCTGTAGCCGTGACTTCTGTAGCTCGCGCTAGCGTCTGCTAAAGTCATGTGATATCATGTAAATGAATGTAAGAAATGACTCACCAGGAGCACTGCTACGCAGTTCCAAGCAAACATTATCAGCGACCCCATCAATAACCACTCAGTTGGGACCACATTCCAGAATTCCGATAGGTTTCCCATGAGCTGAACAAAGGTAAAAGCACAGGGGGTAATACACCTGCTCCCAGGGGATACAGTGGGCCCGTTAAGACCCTAATATTAACACACACTCTCCCCACACACGGCACATTGATTAGCCAGTCCCATTGTATTACTATTTTCAAATAGGCTACAGTGTAAACAGCATGTAGGTTCCCTTTATTCTACAGGTACCACTCATAGGAGGTTAAATGATACGCTTTTTACGCATATTTTAGCCACGTTATTAAAATACTAAATTCGACTTTTCATGCAAAAGAAAAATAAAGTTGTACTCACAGTTTCAGCAGAGTGCGCTACCCGCTCCTTGATGGGAAGGAGGGCGCCGTCTGACCACATGGGACCAACCGCGGTGTTGTTGGTGACATTGCCTTGAGCACATTTCATTTTTGATATTAATGACAAATGGTCGCGAACAATTAACCGTCAAAGAGCATCTATTAAGTGTACACTGATCAGCCTGCCATCAGGGACGCTTTTAGATCGGGTCTGATCGGTGCTAGTTAGCTAACCGAATATTATCATAATTATGTCCAATAATTCTTACCTTGATGTTCTCCGTTCAAAAACTCGACGAAGTTCAGAAGGATCTGAGGCACAAAATTTAGGTAGGCCAACCAAAAAGCAAAGACAATTCCACGCCAAATCGCCACCATTATGGAAGACGGGAAGTGGGTGGAATTATCCAAACAGTTCAATCAGATGTATCGGTTGTAGGATCAAGAAAAAACAAGATCAAGTAAACGCGATAAATCTGATAAGTGGTCTAAAATAGAGCAGCAAAAAACCTAAATATAAAGAACAACGAGCGTTCTAATCCATTGTGACGTCATATTGAATGTTAACATGACGGAGCAAAACACCTAAATATAAAGAACAACGAGCGTTATAATCCATTGTGACGTCATAGTGAATGTTAACATGACGGATCATTTCACAGAAACCTCAACGCAGAGCCCGTTAGAGATCTCTTTCTTGGGCTCTAGCTCAATGCAGGCGTTAGTCATTCACGTTTATTAGGAATCCATAGGAAGTCGGACAGACAGGGTTGAATACAATTTTAATATCGTCACTGAGTTTCCAGCTTTAATAACGGACACCTACAGAAAACAGGCACGACGTCACAACAGTGTTGCATTGTGGGTATCCATTTTTGCAGACACGCAAACTGTAAACATTAGCGTTAGCTAGCTAGCTAGCATAACGTTAGATACACGAAAATTGGACGAGTGATCTTGATGCGCTACCACCAGTTACGTTTCCCGACGTCTTTTCCTACCTCGTCTGTGGCGTGAGTGCATACACTTTCGAGCACTTTCGAAATGATAAATCACTGGAGGCTCACGTTCAGTTCACAAACGGATGGGTGCAGGATCTACAGATATAACGTTACAGAGTTAACGATCAGAGAAGTGTCGTTCGCACAAAGGTAGGTAACCACCACTCACCTCTCTTAAACAAAACGAACACAACAGGCGCTAAACTATCTTGTTTGTAAGATCAACACTGCAACGCAATTACTCACAACACTTAAAATTACATGTTTGCTTTTACTGCGTGTAGCTGCTTTCCGTACAAAACGCTGTTGTGGCAGAGCGGTCTTGTGCTAGGGTTTGAGATGTACATGGGAAGGCTATTTTTATTTTTAGTATTTAGTTTATATTTATCTAATTTAATTTCTCATCTCTTAGGTCTTGCACTCCCAGCGTTTTAATGAACCTCCTCTCAAGCCACAGGTGATACTGAGTTCCAGTGGCCAAGTGGATTGTGCACACTGTTCATGCATGGCTGGCATAGCAGAGTCCTACACCATGTCGGGGCTCTGCTGTTCAAGGTTGAAGCAGCAGTGCGAATACGGGGAAACAGATGTCTTGTCCTACTGGATGATGTCTACCAGTGTGGACAAGGTTCATGCAGAGCTGGCCTACAACATTGATTTCACCACTGGTGCTGCAAAGGAGAAGGACCTCGACAGGTGCGTCAGTGGAGAGACCAGAAGGTCTGGCATAAGGACTCGTATTGACAGCAACACAACCCCAGCAGCCACACCTGCCGACCTGTCACCCCTGCTTCAGACTTTGCATGGTTACAGCAAGGCTGTTTGTCTGTCAGGCATGGAGGACTACTACAAACATTACACAGATCCTGTTCATTGTGTCTTGCCAAAGTCCCTCCCTCAGGAGACTGCGTGACCCAGGAAAGGATGGACGCAAACTTTCTGCCCTGCACCGGCACTGTGAGGGCCTAAAAGATATAGCAGCAGTTACAGAGGCACAGGCAGCCGCGGTGAAGGCTCGAACGAAACGGCAACATCGATCCCCTGCCCGGTACACATCGAGAGCAGGACGAATAACTGCTTCTAATATCCGTGCTGTTGTTTCCACCATTGTTGGTAGACCAGCTCTGTCAACAGTCAGGAGAGTGCGCTATTCCAAAAAAACAGCAACTACGGCTGCCATGAGATTACATTACATTACATTATAGACATTTAGCAGACGCTCTTATCCAGAGCGACGTACAAAGTGCATTTTCAAACTAGGAACAAGAATGTTTAAAAACAACCCTAAAAAGGCAAATATGAATCTAAGTACTAGTAATCAGTATGATTGGGGTTTTTTTTTTTTTTTTTTTTTTTTTTTTGGGGGGGGGAATTACGCAACATTAATAACAATAGTCACAGGGAGGTAGGGAGGGGTGGAGAGAGGTGCAGCTTGAAGAGGTGAGTCTTCAATCCGCGCTTGAAGGCGGTCAGACTTTCTGCTGTTCTGACCTCCACGGGGAGATGGGGGATAGACCATGAGGAAGAGGCGAGGCAGACCCATGTCACACTGACATACATTTTTTCAGATAAATTCTTGCAGTTTTCCTTAAATTTAGATTGTTAAAAACCTGAGTGTAACTATTGATTCAGACCTCTCAGCCCCATATAAAGAATATCACAAGAATGGCCTTCTTCCACCTGAGGAATATGTCTAAATTAAGGAAGGTGTTGTCCCTGGAGGATGCTGAAAAAACGGTTCATGTCTTTGGAACCTCTCGACTAGATTACTGTAATGCTTTATTGTCTGGTTGCGCTGGCTCAGCCCTGAATTGTCTCCAACTTGTCCAGAATGCAGCTGCTAGGGTTCTTACTAGTGTTAGCAATTTGAATGTATTGCTCTTTCGTGGTCAAGGAGGTAGATCAAGGATACTCTTCAATTCAATTCGAATGGTTAAAACACTTTGTCTTTATTGTGTCAGCTCGAGTCTTTACAGAAGAACACAATGGGTTAACACATCTTGGTCCTCTGGAAGCGCGCACAAGCTCGCTCCTCTCTGCTACTGTGGTGCTTTATATATGTAAAGTAAAAAAAAAGGTTTGTACATCACTGGGCGTATGATTTTAATAACCAACCAATTAGAATTACACATACACATGTACATCACATGTATTTTTCCATTTTTTCATTTCTTATTGGATTTTGGCTTATTTGTTTTTTGCAAAAAGTTTGGGCAAAAAGTGCTCCCTCCTCTGAAGAATGCTTCTTCTCACTTTTTTTTTTTTTTTTTTTTTTTTTTTTTCATACAGGCTTAAGGTCACCATTAAGAAACCACAACTAGAACACTTAAGTATATTCATTTTATTCATTCTATACCTTTATATATTAAATTAATGATTCCCACACTAGTCTCCTGGCAGTGCACTGCGCTTAAGCGGCTGGCTAGCTATACATTTGTTATTTTCTTTCACATGCATGAACTATTATGAAAAATATAATTATTGATTTAAATTAATAGTACCTAATGTAAAATATCAGATAGCAGCGTATTATGCATATGCGACTCGTGAGGGGGGGCCAGTGGGGGGGGCCAGCGATTGTATCAGGGTGGCCGTGGCCCCCCCTGGCGGCGCCACTGGCTACAGTAGCAATACTACGCAGCTGATCAGCACGAAATCAACTCGACACAATTTAAGAGCCATGAGCCGTTGCAATATCCCACGGCTCCAGACAGAGCCGGAACCAGAGCCGTGACACAAACCGAAGTGATATTCGAGTTTTAACCACATAACTGTTATTATAGAGTTCTGTGTTTTTAATTGGAATTATGTTAGCCTATATCTATAGATAGATATATTTGCTGCCTACTTATTCAGATGATTTGGGTCTGAATAAAATATCAAGACTAGTTCACAAATGTATTTTGCCTACTTTGTTATCAGCTAGTGGCTACTGTCTGAAACGGCTTCTAATTCCAGCTCGCAACGCTGAAATAAAAAAATGCGGCTAAAACGGCTCTACTGTATTAACCGGACATAACGGAAACCGGATTGACAAATAAATTATGTAAAGATATATTATTATCTAAAGATATAGGCTAACATAATTTGTTTGTCAGTCCGGTTTCTGGATTTATGATACGTAGCTACAGTCAGTGGCGCCCACAGAAATTTTTCATTGGGGTGGCCAGATGGGGCCACTGAAAATCTTGTGGTGGCACACCAAAACCAAAAGCCATAACTGAATTTCAGGAATTCTATTATGTTGTTGTAGTATATTGGCTAGTGGAAAACTATGTTAATATGAGAGTTAAGGAATCGCATACAGTTAATGTTACTAATTATCTGATGTGCACAGACTAATACCAGTACCGTTAACATTTTGAGTTCCACAACAATCCTGTTTTAATTTGTTATGTATATGTATATACATAGGCGATTAATTGTTCTTCAAATAGGCTAGTAGTTGTCCTTTTCCTTAAAAAGACAAATATACAGCTTTAATTTGAAGGAGTAGCTACATTGATTGTAAGGAACAAAACATTTACTAGGAACAAGCCTACTAGAGTTTAAAAACACCACACAGAGGCCTCAAATTCTTTTCAATACAGCTGTATTTGGCTGTTGCTGTGTCTTTTTGTAAACGAAAATGTATGTCCAAAAATGAAAAACAAAAAAGCATAATCATGGACAACAATATACATTTTATTATAGCCTACTTATATCCCTGCTTTATTAGGCTACATTCTTCTCAGCCCATTTTGTCCACACTTATCATAGACTTGGCTATGTATAGCCTATGGGTTTTATTTAGTTTTTTTTAAAGGGTATATATATATATGTATATATATACAGGTGCAGCTCAAAAAATTTGAATAGTTTGGGGCTCGTTCGATAGCTCAGACCCTTGATGACTTACAGCCATTTAGCCAGCCATGTGTTCCATACTGTACCAGTGTAATTTACAGCTGAATCTAGTCTCACCCCCCAATTCCCATAGAGATCAGTTCAAATGCAGAAAGGTTATAGTATCGCTTGTAACAGTACCTGAAAATAAGATATCGAGAGTCTTTTGATGTTGATTGGTCACAGACTTCAGGAAGTAAAAGCATGCAAAGGATATGCGACCAAATATTAAATATGATACTTTAAAAATATGTTAAAGCAAAATATTCTAATTTTCTGAGACACTGAATTTTGGGTTTCATTAGCTGTAAGCCATAATCATCAAAATTACAAGAAATAAAGGCTTGAAATATTTCACTCTATATATGAGTTTCACTTTCTGACATGAGTGACAAAAAATATTGAACTTTTTCACGATATTCTAATTTTTTGAGCTGCACCTGTATATATGTATAATATCAAATTATAATAAACCCAATTTCCATAAAATATTTACATATATTTAGTTGAAAACAGTACAAAAAATATATATATTTAATGTTTTACCTTATAAGCTCTATAGATTTTTGTAAATATATGCCAATTCCGAATTTGATGCCTGCAACACGTTCCAAAAAAGATGGGACAGGGTCAAAAAAAGACCGGTAAGTAAAAACAAAAACACCTGTTTGGAACATTCCACAGGTAAACAGGTGATGCTATCATGACTGGGTATAAAATTATATAAAAAAACTATTGATGTCTTATTTTCAGGTACTTTTACAAGCAATACTATATCCTATTGAACTTTATGAAAAAATAAGTCAGGAGAAACAACCCTTCAAGTGATCCGTCCATATCTACTGCATATCTGGCAGCAGAGTGATGTTTTACAAATCAAAAAAGAGAATTTACAAATCACTGCTTTCTGCTTTTATGTGCATTTTACATACTGGCCCAACTTTTTTGGCAATGGGGTTGTATATAGGTACACACACACTATCTATCTGCAAACAATATTTTAGTAGCCTTGCATTAAGCCTTGCCCAACAAAAAGTTTTTAAAACCAAAATCTACGGGTCTATAGTTCAAATACTACTAGCATAGGCTAATGTACGATTATTTATAAAGTATAATTTATTACCACGCGTTTCCAGCTCTGATCTTTCCGTTTTAACAACAGACGAAACTGGAAAGTGTCGGTCTATGCGTTGTGATGTGCTGTCAGTAAATGTAGCTCGTACATATCCGTGTGATCACGTGGTGCGCTTAGAAAATTGTATGTTATGTCGTTTCAAAGTTATTATAGATCAGTCAGAAATTGATCGTGTGGGTATATTCAGTATTATACCAATTTGTGTTCGGATCGTTTGACCCTTGTATTCGGTTTGGGTCAAGTTGATCCGTTTCAAAATGTTTAGTAAAAGAGAAAAGACAGTGAGATATGTTTTTCATAACCAGTGTAGATTTGGTTCTTGTTTTGTGTTTCTATTTGTTGTTCATCGTCTGTATTTGCTTTCTGTCTATGATTTATTTGAATATAATAACATAAGGATGAAAAATTATTCAGAATGTTAGTTCAAAACAATAAATAAAAACTGCATTAAAACATTTTCATTGATGAACATGATTTATGCCCCCCCATGCCTTCATTATAGCGTATTTTAAAAATATAAATCACATCTTTAACACAAATTAATGACACATTCTTTGTTAAATGTCTTCTCGCAGAGGTTAATGGCAAGCATTAACCATATATATTGTTTATGTTGTTTGGAATCGAGATAAAGATAATATATATTCCATACATTTATTTCCTGTATTGCTTTAAAATACCAATAATGTCCTGGATATATTTGACCCAGGTTAACAGTTTCGCAGGTGCGAATAAGTCAACCGCATGAATGACAATTAGTTAAAACTTAGATTGTTGCATAACTGTAAGCTGTTTACTGAACAGAAACAAAAAGAGGAAGGGTAGGCTAATTGTTAAAGTTGACAGTGAACACCAGCTGATATAACCTCGATAATTATCCATAAAACTAGGAATTTCTTTTAAAAACAGTATTTTAATAATTTAACCGAAACAGCAAAATAGTAGACGTTAAGGCTTTGTAATTAAAAAGCACGTTACTATCGAACACGCGACTATTGTAGCCCATTCCTATAGCCTAAGCTTGAAAAACTTAAATAAATTCAGTTTTACCATTTCTATTTTCGGCCCAGTTTGTTTATGTAATGAAACGACACGTAACCTGTGCCGACCTGTAATAATAGACCACCACGAATAAATTATCAGCCAGTATATAAAAAAGTAAATAATGGAATGGAAAGTCTTTAAAGCCATTGATTCTCTTCAGCTGGATTTCAACAAACCTATTGAGCGCGAGCACGAACTGTAGACCACGACATAAACGGCCAAATAATAATGTAGGCCAATATCTTTGAATCTTTCGCGTCCAAACTGTTCCTACAACATACATAAGCCTTTACCAGAATCAAGTGTTTGTTAAACCGCGTCCCTGGAATAAGAACCAATTTCAGAAATCAATAGAAATGTTATTAGAAAATACCTATACTGCTATTCTGTTTCATATGTAACTTTGTGTTTGAATGCACAACATTGATAATTACTTTGTTGTAATGTAAAATAAAATATTACAGTAATCCGTGTCCGTTGGTTCGGCGTGACCAAGAGGTTTGATTTTTATTGACAATCATTGTATTTACAATTGGTCCATAACACTTTTATTTACGTTGGAACAAAGGATTACTGTGTCACTGTGAACTGCAAAATTCACTTCAGTAATTCGACAGTGTACATGAGACAAACAGGGAGAACTTCAAGACAATCTGGGTAAGACTAATTATAAAAATAAAAGACTCTTTCTTTCATATACTTTTTGCATTAAGCTGATCTGTTATATCGTGTTCTACGTCACTTGCTGTGAATATGTAACGAGTTATTACTAAATTATTTGTTTCTCACTATAATCAAATTCCTTAAATACAGTGTTACTCTAGCATAATACAGAAATAAATATTGACCCCCAATTTTTTCTCGCGATGTATAGCCTACGTTGTTTTTTTATAATATAAGTACTTGCAAAGAATGAGTGAATCTCCTTATCAATCAAAGCGGTTCTATACATCAGGCATAAAGGTTATTGAATTCCACTGGCCTTACACGGTTTATGAAAACAAAACATAGGCTAAACACAAATATTTCACTGCCAGTGTAAAAATGAATGACACAATGCACTTTTTACCACAATATAGGCAGACAAAATGAACACCATTTTTTTGTTTTTTTGTTTTTTTGTTTTACATCGTCTTCATATTCATTTTTCTATTTGGCAACCATGAAGTATGTTGTCCACCCGGCTAACAACAGGGCTCCAAGCAGCACAGTGTAACTGAAGAGCACGAATTTCAGAAGTTCCTTGAAGGTTCGGAGACAACGTATCGTCAACGGCTCCTGTTCAAAGCGAAGGACGTGCAGCTCTCCATCGCGTTCTCGGTATATCTTCGTACCCATACTGCGGTGGGTGTCTCACGGCCTGATAAGACAATTTCAAAAGGTATAGTAATATTTTGTTCAATACAGTTTATTTTATTTTTTTGCTGAGTATAAGTTCATAGTACAGAGGTTTTCGGTAGCCTACAAATAAAATTAAGCTCATGAACTTGAGAGACCTCAGTAATGTAAAGGTCAGAACGCTCGTTCGGTGCATGAATATTTAATTTTTAAATTGCTCTTAATGTTTTACGCATAGATCTTTCCATAAGTGATCAGGGTTAGCCGAGCTTTTACGAGACACAATGCAGCAGTTTATGGGAAACCTATTACCATTATTTAACAAAGATGCCAGGAACTTCGACGAAGTACTCTTGAAATCGAATGAATGCACTACAATAGTCTGGCACTTGTTGAGGCTAATAATATACCCCAGTGGGGACAGGTATGGGTTCAGACTGTAAAATCTTGTTTGTTTTCTTGCTAAAAGCCTACTCTGTCCTTGGTGCTGAAACATTAGCCTTTTAAAAGAGCCTTTCATTCAGTTAATAGCCAATACTTTGCCAATGCAAGGTAGATTAAACAAATATGAAACAGTAACTTAATAATAATAATAATAATAAATAATGCTATTTTTGGTAATGCTAGGGGGAACGGCGAAGGTTTTGAACCCATCCACATAAAAGTGTTTATGAGAAGAACCATTGTCGTTTCTTCAAATATGCGAGGGTAGCATACTCAACATAGGAAAATATTATTTAAAAAACTAAATAAAAACATTTGAAAAAACACAACATAATCAGCTCTTTGTTCCGTTTCACATTTCAGCGACATAATCACGAACACGTTGAAACAACTCAGTTAATTCAATTAAATATCCAATTAATTCCACTCGCTAAAACAAGTAAAAAAACAAAACTTACACGATCTCAGACAGGTCAAACCTATCCCAGATTGTCAGGAATACTCACTCATTCACTTGATGTTTTTATTCCCTCGTGAAGCAGTATTTCAAGTCGCGTTCAGAGTAGGCTACATACAAGCCAGTGGTCTCCGTCGTATGAGGGGAAACAAGGTGATACTTGCTGCCACAACAAGTTCTAATGGCATAGGAGTGGCCAAGGGCAATTAAGTTGAGTACAAGAGTCTGAGACCCTTGGGTTTTTCCTAATGGAAAATAAAGACACGTCATGCACCTGCTCCCCCTCGATGAATCCGAGCCAGCCCTTTTCCCGTCGTAATCCTTCGGATAACAGATGCGTCTTTTCCATGTTTCAAACGGTGTTGAAACGCATGTAGCTGTAGCCTGAAGACGTTTTGCATTTATGTTTGCACATTTTCAAAGGACGCCTCCGTACCGTCACCCATCTCATTTTTGAGGAAGTGCCTAATATTCTGTGGGAATACAATTTATAATGGTTTAATTTTCTGTTTCTGTGTACATAGGCTATCTATCTAACTTGGTATAGCAGGCGAAATGTTTGTTGGTGCGCTGGTTATAGGTTAGAAAGGCCAATTTTGATTTTTAAACGCAGCCTATTCATTGCAGTCGGTGGCGAGAGGGATTAACTCTTCAGTTTTCAATGTGGCTTCTTGACATGAAAGCTACCCAGTCATTCGTATTTTAAAATATATTTCCCGTAGGCCTAGTAGTATAGGCTAATAATAATAATAATAATTAGCCTATTATTATTAGCATCAATAACGCATTAGTGGCTCATGGAAATATGTTAAACCATGGACGAACAACTTTTTTATTGCATGAAAACAGTCTGCAGTCGTTCTTCGGTAGTTTCTTGTCAATCTCCACCTCCTACTGCTACTACCAAGCTGAATCCGTGGCTCGGGGCACGGACACGGCATCGATCAACAGAGATCAAACTCCAGCGCCAACCAAGTTATCCTCCACCGGAACAAGGAGAAAATGCCCCCTTAATTCAATCAACGTCCTCCGCTATCAAATCATTGCCTGTTACAGGGTAAGATCTCCAGACTGCAGCGGGCCATTATCGGCCCATCAGGAGGCCTGTTAGCGCTAATTGCTCCTCGAGAGAGCCCGAACGCTGACGGCTGACCCAAGCTTCCAGCCTGCTTTGATCCCTTTATAACCGACTACTAAAATGGACAGGCTCCCCTTGTCCTAGCCCAAGACCGATGAAGGTAACGGGGAGATAAAATAATTAAAGTCACTCTCCACCAACATGTTACTTTGCAAATGCATCAGGATTTTGAATATTTTATAGTTCACTCGATACAAGTTAGTATTTTTCTTCGATATGGGAAAAAAATCAACATTGAAAGAAAAACGATAACGCTCAGACGATATTATGAAACACGTCTGTATTACCTCGGCTGTACCAACTGGACTCGCAGAATGTGTACTTTTATAATTGGCCAAACTCTCGTTCAGGTAGTTCTGTTTATTTAAACCATAAATTATAAAATTTGAAAGCTTTTATGAATGTTGTGGTATAGTTCCTACAAATGGTCAGGAATGTAGCCTCTCTGACTCACTAAACCGTGCGATGGGATACTCAGACCCGAGTCGGTGAATGCAAGGGGGGGCTTCATTATCAAACAGACAGCTGAAACTCTTCAGAAAATGTATTTTCAATAATGCACTTTATTTACAAGACCTTGATCAATAGTTACACATTCACTGTGGGGCTTTGATGGAAAAGAGGTGCCATCCAAGTTTTATATTTACCGTGAGCAGAAACATCAGGTTAGCAGGATATCGGCGAATAGCACTTGGACATTAAAACACAAGTCCCCTGTGTTCCGATCATTCTCACTCACGCCTTCCCTCTAGAGCTTCCTGCTTACAGACACGTGTGTGTTTCTCCAGCAAAGACAACAAAACAGGAGCAATTGAACAAGTGGAAGCGCAGTAGGGCATAGGCAAGCACACACACAGGCACGGCTCTTACTCAAACAGGACCAGTAACCATGGTGACAGGGAGTTCTGAAGATGGGGTGCATTTGGGTCCAGGACGCTGAAGTCCAGGAGTTCTGGAATGAATCAGGAGTTGGGCGAGACCTCAGCAGCAGACCCTGGATCAGTTTCAGTGTTTTTTCTCTTGATGGTTGGGGATGAGGGTTGGGTTTGGGCTCCAGTTCCCAGGGCCATACAAGGTTAGGGTTAGGGGTGACCAGATGTCCCCCCCCGCTTTGTGGGGTGCTGTCCCACATTGACTCATTGCACATACCATCAGCACACCCCTCCACCCCTTAGTGAACCCCACTTCGGCTTCTCTCCGCTTGCTTTGTATATTCCCGTTCATTCCCACAATGTCCCGTAAACCCCAGGTGGGCTGCTGCCATTGTGCCATTAAGCAAAGGTACTTCAGTAAATATCCAGCTGGTCACCCTCCAAATGAGCCCCCCCTCCCCTCATTCCCACCCCAGCCCCGCTAACTCCCACGGGCGCTAACACGGAGCGCTGTGCGGCTCAGAAGGGCAGCGTCTCCAGCCGGTCCATGAGGGACTTGACCCAGCTGGTGCCGTTGATGAGCTTGGTGGTGGCGATGATGTATTCCGTTCCGCCGTCCTCCATCTGGGACAGGAAGCGGAGAGCAGCGATCTCGGCGTAGGTCACGCCCCCAAGGAAGAACACCAGCGTGGTCCTGTTCTCCCCCTGCTGGCCTGGGGGGGGGAATAACACGCAGGGATCAGGTCGATCAGGAACGCAGACGCTCCGTAGCCTAACCCGCCTCCTTTTCCTCTGTCCTGTGAGCTGCACCTTCCGAAGGTCTGAGCCCCTGCCTCACCTGATTGGTGAACATGTTTTCTGTGACCTCCCTCTTAATTAAATGTAGCCTAACATCTACTCAGAAATGGGAATACGTTTTAAAATTATTTTATTAAATTATTTGGATATAGAGCGGTGCAGGCAATAGCTAGAGTCTGCTCTCATTGGAGCGTACAGCAATGGGAAGTGAATATTACCATATTACTAATAATTACCATATTTACCCCCCTTGTGTCATCTCAGAACCCATCCAAATCACTCCCATGATGCACCAGTAGGAGGCGCTGTTCTAAATCCCAGGCGAAGGGGCCACCTTCCCCCTGAATGAGCGTATGTATCCTGTGAACCTTTAATTTATCTTAATAACTAAACACTTTATAGAATTATACATGTTTGGATGAACCAAAAAAAAGTAGATGTCCAATGTTAAAAGACAAGGATCCTTCCCCCACCAGCGGCCCCCTCCCAATCTCTACAGTTCTCCATTCAATAACAACCCTCTGCGTGTGCACGGCTATAATTGCTTTTGTTCTGTAAAAGTCTTTTTTACGCAGGCAGTAATTACCAGACACGCCGGACAAGCGCAGACTTGTCAGGACCCAGCCCCAAAACTTGCTGCTCTAATTAACACACAACGTGAAATAAACCCTCATCATCGCCACACATCCGTTATTCATGCGAGACGCCCGCCTCTCAGCTCACACCGTCGGGACAAAGGGACAACACCCACGCTTGAAAGCAACACTATTCCGTTACAGGCTATTCCTCCCACCGTGGCCTGCTTCACTCTACGCATTACTGACCATTTCAAAAAGAAACCTCCATTTTCACTGACAATCACAATAAAACTTTCACAAAATGTTTTTAAATTGTACGTTTATGGTTTGGGGCTCTCAGGGATGTTTTTGTAAATTTACCAGCTTCCAAAGAGTATTTGAAACGTGTATTTGACCGAGGTCTGGTATTCCTCCGCTGCAGGACAGCGTGTTGAAAAGCAGATGTTCGGAAGAGATGCTATATTCAGCGTCTGCAGCTTGCGATAATGACTGGAGATAAGATGATGTCATTCACCGCCCCCCCCCCATACACACACTCACTTCACTGCAACAAATCAGCTACTGTGTTCGGCCAAAGCAATGCTCAAACAGAGGCCTCAGGGCTTATCTGCACCCTGCATATTGGCAGCTATTCACCGTTTAAATGGCCCCAACCTTGGCGTTTGCTGCCCTACAGCTACACAAACAGACACTTCGCTGCAGTGCAGTGCGACGGCAAAGAAACCTGGCTTTGTAACGCAGAGGTTTGCGAGTTCCATTCCCAGGTGGGGTACTGGTACTTAACCTGAACTGCCTCAGTATCCAGCCCTATACAGGAACTGCATGTGTTTAACCCTTTGAACAGTCGGAATGTTTTCTTTTTTTCCTCAAAATTCTAAGTCAGTGTTCTAGAACTCCATCACTTTCACCAGCAGTGATTGTTACATCAGCATTAGAATGTTCAGTTAAGAACATTCTAATCACATTTGTGATCTCACACCCCTTGAAGAGTTAAAGAGAACAAAAACCTTAAGATGTGCAGGTGATTTTCTTCAGGAGCTTACGTTTCTTGTGGAGTCCGGCGGGGAGCTGTTGGCGCTCCTCAAAGTGCGGGCCGGGCAGCATCTTCAGAACCTCTTCGATGCTGCGCCAACCGGGCCGGGCCAACAGCTGGGTCAGCCTCACGCTCAGAGGGGCGTAGCCGCTGTACACGTAGGAGATATCGTTGGGGTTCTGCAGCGGGATAGACGCATAGGGATCAGCCTGGGCTGGGATGAGGTCTGTCGCGTTATAAATCCAATCAGATTTGGAAAGCTGAAGTCTCCCGCTTTGAACATTCTGGGAATTTTGTCAATGAATGAGTCATTCCAAGTATTTTCCTCATTTAAAATGGAACATACCTTTGGGTCAACTGAGTAAGTCTGTAGAATCTGCAGGAATGTTTTCAATGAGTTCCACAGCATTTAAATAAAGCATTTGAGATACCAGGGGCCACGTGTATAAACAGTGCTGAGCAGAAAAATGCCCTCAGAAAGCTGCGTAAGCGAGTTTCCACGCAGAAATTCAGATGTATAATACAACACGTGCTGTGAGAATCTGCGTACCTCTGCACACGCTGGACACCATACGTACGCAATGTTTGGGGTCTGTGTGATATGGCGACACCGTGATAGAAAGGCAGAGGTAGAAAATGCGAAACGTTTTTTAAGCAGATTTCCGACTTTCACCGAGTGTTCTTTTACTCAAGACTTTTATACATGTGGCCCCAGAACCAATCAGGGCAACTATCTATAAGCAAAAGATCCTCCCCGTAGAATAAGGACCCATCCCTGTCTGTTTGTGCACGTGCACGGTTTGTTTTTTTCCCCTTGGCAGCAGCACTTTGAGCAGACGGAGAGTTCTCTCACAATATGGCTGGATAGCTAGCTAATGTTATCTGGCGAGCTAACTCGCTTGTGCAAACTTAGCTATGGAAAACACAAACTTCCAATTCCACTTTTACCAACAACGGCGTACACTACCAAGCATAGGTAAGAAAAGAAGTGAAATGGAAGGTGCCTGCCACAAACTCCCAATTGATATGTCTTACGACACATAAGCTATAACATTGTCACTAACAAAGCTAGCTAGCCGGGTTCCCTTAGCTAGCTTTGTTGTTAGCAGTCTAGAGGAGCATTAGCTTTTACTGTAAGCATTGAAATAACGTAGATTTATAATGTGTTATTCATTCACAATCGACTGTTCAATGGTCATGCTTATTACGGTCAGTGTTGTTTCTCACCTGTGAATCAGACATGACTGACGAGCAAGCTAGCTAGAACTGACTCCATTGGCTGGTAGAGCAGCGGTGCAAGCTAGCTAGAACTGACTCCATTGGCTGGCAGCGCAGCGGTGCAAGCTAGCTAGAACTGACTCCATTGGCTGGCAGCGCAGCGGTGCCTGCTTCTGCTCCATAGATATAAAAACTGTGTTCAAGCTCAGTAGAGTGCATGTCTGGAGCATAATTTTGTGGGAGGGGCTTAGGAGGGAGATCGGAGGCCAAGACTTTTTGCCTTGTATCTTATTGTTGGTTCTTGGCATTTCCTCCAGCCTTACCTACTACAACTTTTTTCTGTAAAAGACTCTCTATTACAGGTGCAATGCTAGCATACAGCGCTAATGAAACAACACGCACAAATGAAGCCTCAGTAAAAAGTTTGATGAAAATAAAGTTTACGCTTTTTATTTTTTACATTTTTTTATTTTTATTTTTTTAAATTAAAGGAGAGCGGGACAGTCCTGTGTGTTTGTATGTGTGCGTGCGTATATATGCACAACAGCCATGTATGTCTCGCCCTGCGAGGCTGCCAGTCACAGTTAGCAGGTTGTGGTCTGGACCGTTGGGCCCACCCACGCGCTATAAAAAGTTGTGTTGGTTGGCAATCCCAAACACATTTCTCTTGCCAGATCTTACTTGTTCGTTGGCATCTTCCATCCACAGCTTGAGGGTTTTCCTGATGGTAGGATAGCTGTTTCGCGTGCCGGTCTGTAGTTTGAGGAGGCCCGTCTTCTCCAGGTTACTAAGGGTCAGTATATGTTCATAGCCGTATGTCTATGTTGGGAGAAATGGGGACGTTAATAGCCAAGCTAATGCAGTGCAGCTTCACTAATGCTGTCCAAAAAAAACAATAAACTGTCTTCATCTCACTTAGGGCAACTTCAAGAGGCTCAGAGCTTGTGAAGCAGTTGTGGGAAACGTAACCCTATAAATTCACACAGAGTAGTCGCTGTGTAGAATAACTTGCCAGGTCATGTAGTAGAGGCAGAAACTCTAGGCTTGATTGGTGCTAGATACTATCTAGTTTGTAGGTAAACGGTGAGCACTAGGTACCCTTTAGTGGTAGGAAAATGGCGAACATTGTTGGGCTGAATGGCCTGTTCTCGTGCTAATAAACACGACAGATCCTTAGCTTAGCCCTGAGATACCTGCCCTTATAATGACTGCAACATACTGCTCTGACTGAGTAAAGTCTAATATCGAGAGAAACATCCGATTCCCACAATCCAGAGGGACTGAATTCGATGTGAGTGCTGATTACGGCATTGTGAAGTACCGATCAGTACTGTTATGGTAACAAAATAGGTTGAAACCCTTGGTTAGACTGGTTCTGTATCATCATGCTCCAGCAATGTGTTGTTTCATGGGAAACACCAATGCAGCTAATGGCTACAATGCAACTAACAAGCCAAGCCGCCATTTTGGCTCTACCTGCAGGATCTCCCTCTTGTAGTGGTCCAGCACCTTCTGCTTGAGTCCATTGTTACAGACGGACTGCATGCACACCAAGCGCAGGATCTTGATCAGGGGGTCCTTCTGGGCGATGCAGTCCTCGATGTAGGTGTTAACCTGGGGAGACAGAGGGTCCCGCTGCTTAGACCTCACTGCCCAAGCCCCTGAGAACCCCCCAAAAAGAGCGGCAAGGGGAGGAACCCCCCACAATGCCCCCAACGAACCTTGTCGGTATCCACCCCAGTCATGAACTCCTGCTCCACTGTCAGGTTATCAAAAAAGGCCTCCGAGGCTGAAAGGAAGAACAGCTAGTTACCAAACCGTGAAAAAACAACAAAAACAACAAAAACATTGGCATGGCCAAAGGACTTTTCAATGTGCTTTAACACGCCAATGTGCTTTAACACGCCAAAACAAAAATAAGAACAAGAACAGTCTGGCCATAGACAGCTAGGCCTGGATTAATTAGCAAATTAATAAAAGTTACTTTAAGGACTTATAATTAAAGAAGGGCATTGTTTTTCTCACTGGTGATGTCCTTGATGAGCTCAGCGATCGAGGTGTGATTGGCCAGAGAGCTCCGAGCTGCCTGCATGTGAGGCAGCTGAGAAACAAACTGTTTGATCTCTCCCACTGTCTTGGCGTTGTGGCGCTCCTAAGAAAAAAACAAAAAAACAAGGAAGTGACATACAGGAAGTAGTCTTGGCACCAGATTCTATGGCCCAATCTCAATGTCCCCTCACGCCCTCACAGACTTTGAGGCGTGTTCCAGATAAGTCCGCGAGGGCTCAAGGCTGTCCCACTGTAAAATCGCCAAGTCCATGAGGGCTCTGTTGCGGACTTTTCGAGCCCTTTATGCAGACTTTCCGCAAGTCTGCAATCTTGCAGACTTTGCTGAGGGAATTACCCACAGTTCATAGAATTTGTGGCAATAAAAACGGAAACGCAGCTGGAAAGCTTCTCAAAAATTGTAAAGAAATGACACATATAGTGGGCAGAGTTTTTTCAGCGGGTACAAATCAAAAAATGTTAAAATCTAAAATTAAAAGTCCGAAAGCATTGATTGTCATAAACATCATGTATGTAAGATGGGCGTTGTAAAGGCAACATATAACATCGCAAAGTGCTGTCCCATTCCTCTTATTTGTACCATATTGAGCCCTCGCACTCTCGCGCACTCTCTCGCGCACTCTCGCGCACTCTCGCGCACTCTCGCACTCATGTGATGTCAACCACAGTCTGTGTGACTCAGTCCTCACGGCTCAGGGCAGACATTGAGATTGGGCCTCTGTATCTCACACACTCTGGCAGTGTCCGA
This sequence comes from Ilyophis sp. 1 JC-2022, assembly GCA_022702515.1. NCBI lineage: Eukaryota > Metazoa > Chordata > Actinopteri > Anguilliformes > Synaphobranchidae > Ilyophis > Ilyophis sp. 1 JC-2022. The sequence goes on along the minus strand of CM040404.1, from coordinate 4,339,026 downwards.
ATCAGCACCCTACCATACTATTAAAGTGCACAAACATTTTGGTCGCATAAATATGACGTGAGAATGGCGCAGCTTCACTGACGTTTTCCTTCAATAACAACAAAAACAACAGGTGACATGGCCGCGGAAGGGTGGGACGTCTTACGACACTTCCTCAGTACGGATGGGAAATAGTATTGAGGACATTTTTTCGCATACTGCACGTCGCGTGCTAAACAGTGCACATTAAACAGCACACATCTGCCAGTGCACTGCACGCAGGAGACAGGGCACAGTAGATGAGGCTCTGATTCGGACAGAGCCTCTCTCTTTCAAAGCGCCAGGGTGTGGCTCCTATTTGTTTTCACTTTACAATCAGCAACCAATTCAGACCTAAGGAAGAAGCCAATCACCTGCTCTATTTCAGTGTTGTGTAACAATGGAAACCAGCAAGGGGAGGAGCCAACAGCACCGCTCTAGAGCCTGCCAGATTGGTTTCCTGCAATCTGATTGGCTCTCACCGGCTTTAGAGTTATAGGACCGCCTCCAATTGGAGCCCCGCCTACACACAGACCAGAATTCATCTGCAGTAACCTGTCCAATTGATTTTTAGAAAAACACATCTGTAGAATGTGGGGCAGGCATATTGACCTGGTCAGGCTCACAGGACCGTACGGTTATGAACCGGACATGTGAGGCTAGACAGGAAGCGGTACAAGAAATGAGACAATAAGTCACAGAGCAGCCATAACAACTCAATCTCAAAGCGACTTTCACAGAATCTTCAATTAAAAGGATTCTGATGCTCAGAGGACTAGGAGGTTTTAATTATAGAGAAATGGGGAAAGAGGCTTGTTCCTGTGTGGAATATGAGCTGCGTGTTCGACAGGTCTAGGCATGACAATAAATATAAACAAACTTGTGACTCTAACAGGATGGCAGGGAGCCTGTTTTTTTCCCATTAGCACGTACTCACACAGATGATGTGCGATGCCTTTTTTAATTAACATCTCTTAATATACGCCAGGGACTCAAGACTTAATTATTCCATGTATGGGGATATGATATACAGTGCCCTCCACTATTATTGGCACCCCTGGTAAAGATGAGTAAAAAGGGTTATAAAAAATTCACCGTTTGTAACTTGAAGGGTTTCTTCTCCTGACTTATTTTTCCATAGAGTTAAATAAGAAAATGTGTCAGTAGAAACAACCCTTAAAGTGATCCATCCATATCTACTGCATATCTGGCAGCAGAGTGATGGTTTGAGGCTCGTTCGATAGCTCAGACCCTTGATGACTTACAGCCACTTTACCAAACATGTATTCCATACTGTTCCAGCATAATTTACAGCTAAATCTAGTCCCATCCCCCAATTCCCATAGAGATCCATTCAAATGCAGAGAGATTATAGTATCGCTTGTAGGAGTACCAGAAAATAAGATATCAAGAGTCTTTTGATGTTGTTGGGTCACAGACATCAGGAAGTAATGGCATGCGAAAGATATGCGACCAAATATATAAATTTTAAAGGCAGGTCAACTTAGTGTATGTAAACTTCTGACCCACTGGAATTGTGATATAGTGAATTAAAAGTGAAATAATCTGTCTATAAACAATTGTTGTAAAATGACTTGTGTCATGCACAAAGTAGATGTCCAAACTGACTTGCCAACACTATAGTTTGCTAACATAAAATCTGTGGAGTGGTTAAAACTGAGTTTTAATGACTTCAACCTAAGTGTATGTAAACTTTCGACTTCAACTATATATATATATATATATAGCCCACTGTAGAAGAAACACAAATGTTTCTATTTGTGAACATTTATGAAGTACAGAATCCTTAGCAGTAATGTAATTAAATGGAATAATTTTATGTATTTGCCATACAGAAATGTCACAGGAAGGTCATGGCCTTTGATTTAATAATTTCCTTTTGTGGACAAATAAGGGCTGAATTTCAGTGATGAGCATCGTAAGCGCGACTCCTGTGTGATTACCAGCGTAGAGACAGTGATGAGCATCGTAAGCGCGACTCCTGTGTGATTACCAGCGTAGAGACAGAGCCTCTCTAATGAGGAGAGATAATCAGTCTCCTCAGACTGAAGTGGTCCGAGCCCTCGTGTGGCTGCAGCGCTCACCTCGAACGCGGCCGAGATGATCTTGGCCTTCTTGCTGAGAGCAGCCCCCACGGCGTTGAAGTTCTTGTCGCGGATCTCGGCGTAGAGCTCTTCGGCTGAGTTCAGCTGCAGTTTCTTTTGCTCGTTGGGCAGGTCCTTCCCTCCCTCACCCTGCTTCTTCTGCGCAAACTTCTCTGGGGGCAGCTTCACGTAGCCTGCACACGCACATGTACACGTACACACACACACACACACATACAGCCCGCACAAACACAAACGCACACGCACACACATACTACTGAAAATGTTCTAATGTCTATTTTGAAAGCTCTTAAATTCTGTTGGTGTGCTTTTCAAATAGTAGTATTGATGTAATACTGTAGTTCTAAAAGTAGCTAAAGTAAAAAGATCAGATTAGTACCTGAGCCAGGTGTGCTGGGTAGTGTTTGTGTGATTATGGGATGGCGTGAGACGCTCACCGTTGGTGCTGGGTAGTGTTTGTGTGATTATGGGATGGCGTGAGACGCTCACCGTTGGTGCTGGGTAGTGCTTGTGTGATTATGGGATGGCGTGAGACGCTCACCGTTGGTGCTGGGTAGTGTTTGTGTGATTATGGGATGGCGTGAGACGCTCACCGTTGGTGCTGGGTAGTGTTTGTGTGATTATGGGATGGCGTGAGACGCTCACCGTTGGTGCTGGGTAGTGTTTGTGTGATTATGGGATGGCGTGAGACGCTCACCGTTGGTGCTGGGTAGTGATTGTGTGATTATGGGATGGCGTGAGAAGCTCACCGTTGGTGCTGGGTAGTGCTTGTGTGATTATGGGATGGCGTCAGGCACTCACCGTTGGTGTTGGGTAGTGCTCGTGTGATTATGGGATGGCGTCAGGCACTCACCGTTGGTGTTGGGTAGTGCTCGTGTGATTATGGGATGGCGTGAGACGCTCACCGTTGGTGCTGGGTAGTGTTTGTGTGATTATGGGATGGCGTGAGACGCTCACCGTTGGTGCTGGGTAGTGTTTGTGTGATTATGGGATGGCGTGAGACGCTCACCGTTGGTGCTGGGTAGTGCTTGTGTGATTATGGGATGGCGTGAGACGCTCACCGTTGGTGCTGGGTAGTGTTTGTGTGATTATGGGATGGCGTGAGACGCTCACCGTTGGTGCTGGGTAGTGTTTGTGGGATTATGGGATGGCGTGAGACGCTCACCGTTGGTGCTGGGTAGTGTTTGTGTGATTATGGGATGGCGTGAGACGCTCACCGTTGGTGCTGGGTAGTGCTTGTGTGATTATGGGATGGTGTGAGAAGCTCACCGTTGGTGCTGGGTAGTGCTTGTGTGATTATGGGATGGCGTCAGGCACTCACCGTTGGTGTTGGGTAGTGCTCGTGTGATTATGGGATGGCGTCAGGCACTCACCGTTGGTGTTGGGTAGTGCTCGTGTGATTATGGGATGGCGTGAGACGCTCACCGTTGGTGCTGGGTAGTGTTTGTGTGATTATGGGATGCCGTGAGACGCTCACCGTTGGTGCTGGGTAGTGTTTGTGTGATTATGGGATGGCGTGAGGCGCTCACCGTTGGTGCTGGGTAGTGTTTGTGTGATTATGGGATGCCGTGAGACGCTCACCGTTGGTGCTGGGTAGTGTTTGTGTGATTATGGGATGGCGTGAGGCGCTCACCATTGGTGCTGGGTAGTGCTTGTGTGATTATGGGATGGCGTGAGACGCTCACCGTTGGTGCTGGGTAGTGCTTGTGTGATTATGGGATGGCGTGAGACGCTCACCGTTGGTGATGCTGTAGATCTCGTCGATCAGGCCCTCGTAGGTGAGCTGTGTGGCCAGCGGAGTCAGCAGGTCCACGTTTCGGTCCAGGAGGAGCAGCGTGTCGAAGACCGGCAGGATCTGCGTCTGACTGCCTGCAAACTCCCTCTTCATCCTCAGCATCATGTTCGCCACATGCTGGGGAGGAGGGGGGGAAGAGTCAGCGCACTCTGGCAACCCACTTCTGGGCTGAGTCACAGATCTTCAACATGCAAAGGGCCTCCACTGATTTACAGGGATGAAGATACCTTTTGTTAGGGGTGGAATCAGATCAGACAAAACCGATTACTGTTTACAATCCTCATGCAATATGCGGCCTTAGTGCCTGAACAGAATCACAGGCAGGCCGTTATATGCGGCCTTAGTGCCTGAACAGAATCACAGGCAGGCCGTTATATGCGGTCTTAGTGCCTGAACAGAATCACAGGCAGGCCGTTATATGCGGCCTTAGTGCCTGAACAGAATCACAAGGCAGGCAGTTTTTCATAACTTTGGTATGTCATGTCAGGGCTTCTCTCTTTGACTCTTTGTCTCTCTCTTTGACTCTTTCTCTGACTCTTTTCAAACTCATTTAGAAACCAAAAGAGCAGCGGAGGTGAAAATGGCGCTGGCTGGAAACTCATATTAACTGAATATCATCAATTCAAAATTAATTCTAGAGGCAAGACTGTGTGGCTCTGTCCGTAGGGCACTCGACTCGCAACCCAAATAAGAACCCCCCTCCTCGTGCAACCAGAGGTTGTAATCCCCCCCATGGTGCTTTCTGCACTGTGATCCCGTCTATCTGTAACCTTCTCTGCTGTCCCGTCTGAATAAAGTGGAAAATGCATTTTGAGACTGGCCACTCTCCTTATATTAAATTAAAAAATATATAATCACCTAAAAATCAGTTAAGTAAATAATCAGACAGGAACAGGCCCACGCTAATGATTGACAGTAGACTGGCGGGGAAAGATGACATCACATTTCCGGGACGTACCCGAGCGCACTCGCCCTTTCCGTAGATCTGCGGGATGGTACCATACAGGGCTTGCAGGGTCATCAGGCCCTTGGCTGTGTGGTACAGGCTGGTCTGGTCACTCTCCAGGTAGCACTCCTGTACACAAACAAGGTTAGCTCGCTTTTCAGTACAGGAAATTCATAGAAACTGAACAGGGCCCATAATTTTAAGGGCTTTTAAAAATATATATACAATTAATAAATTAAGTTAAAGTCCCTTCATGAATTGAATGAACTGACATGGAATTGATGCAAAATCTGCTGTACTAACACGAGTCTGAGTGGAGGGAGAATATATGTACGTATACAAATGAGTGTATGTGCATATGAGAGTGTATGCTGCAGGGGGTCATACAGAGCGTGCATGCGTGTGTATGCTATAGGGGGCGATAGAGAGTGTGCATACGTGTGTATGCTATAAGGGGCGATAGAGTGTGCATGCATGTGTATGCTATAGGGGGCGATAGAGAGCGTGCATGTGTGTGTATGCTATAGGGCAGGGATCTTCAACAGGGGGTCCGTGACCCCTAGGGGGTCCGCGGAGGTACTGCAGGGGGTCCCCCAATTTTTGTGGGATTTAAAAAAAATTTAATCTAACAATTTTAAAATGTATTTTCGACAAAAAATATATAATATTGAGTAAATTCAAAGCATTAATAGGCAATAATAAGCTACTTTTGTTGACAAAAACTATATAAAAAAAGAATGATTCCCATGATGCAACCACTTGTTTTTTTTGTTTTTTTATATCTGGGGGTCCCCGCTCTGTTTCTATCGGCCAAGGGGGTCCTTAGGCTGAAAAAGGTTGAAGACCCCTGCTATAGGGGGTGATAGAGTGTGTATGCGTGTGTATGCTGCAGGGGGCGATAGAGAGCGTACTCTGAAGGCACTCTCTGACTCCATAGAGAGCAGGTCCCCATCGTAGGGGATCAGGTCCAGGATGTACTCGTCGATGTTGATGAACGATCCCAGCACACCCTGCTCCTTCAGCCGCTGCTCGCACAGGAGGCTGTGACGCGGCACGAACAGGATGTGGAAGTCACGCGGCGATCGCAGCTTGTCCTCGCTGCCATGGGAACAGAACACATGCCGCATATAACCCAGCCACTCACAATCACTAAAACTCTCCTTCCTCCTATTCTACATGCAACTGATTACAGTTACATACATACATCCTGTAATCGGCGTTTTTTAATCATTATAACAGGATTTTGCACACAGACTTTATCATTTTTACTTTGTACTCTTTTTTTAAACTTGCACTTGCTGGACTTGAAACTGTGCTTGTTGTGTAGTTGTTGTTGTATAAGGTGTATGTGCTTGTTGTGTAGTTGTTGTTGTTGTATAAGGTGTATTTGCTTGTTGTGTAGTTGTTGTTGTTGTATTAGGTGTATTTGCTTGTTGTGTAGTTGTTGTTGTATAAGGTGTATTTGCTTGTTGTGTAGTTGTTGTTGTTGTATTAGGTGTATTTGCTTGTTGTGTAGTTGTTGTTGTATAAGGTGTATTTGCTTGTTGTGTAGTTGTTGTTGTTGTATAAGGTGTATTTGCTTGTTGTGTAGTTGTTGTTGTTGTATAAGGTGTATTTGCTTGTTGTGTAGTTGTTGTATAAGGTGTATTTGCTTGTTGTGTAGTTGTTGTTGTTGTATTAGGTGTATTTGCTTGTTGTGTAGTTGTATAAGGTGTATTTGCTTGTTGTGTAGTTGTTGTTGTTGTATAAGGTGTATTTGCTTGTTGTGTAGTTGTTGTTGTTGTATTAGGTGTATTTGCTTGTTGTGTAGTTGTTGTATAAGGTGTATTTGCTTGTTGTGTAGTTGTTGTTGTTGTATTAGGTGTATTTGCTTGTTGTGTAGTTGTTGTTGTATAAGGTGTATTTGCTTGTTGTGTAGTTGTTGTTGTTGTATAAGGTGTATTTGCTTGTTGTGTAGTTGTTGTTGTTGTATAAGGTGTATTTGCTTGTTGTGTAGTTGTTGTTGTATAAGGTGTATTTGCTTGTTGTGTAGTTGTTGTATAAGGTGTATTTGCTTGTTGTGTAGTTGTTGTTATATAAGGTGTATGTGCTTGTTGTGTAGTTGTTGTTGTATTAGGTGCATGAGCTTGTTGTGTAGTTGTTGTTGTATAAGGTGTATTTGCTTGTTGTGTAGTTGTTGTTGTTGTATTAGGTGTATTTGCTTGTTGTGTAGTTGTTGTATAAGGTGTATTTGCTTGTTGTGTAGTTGTTGTTATATAAGGTGTATGTGCTTGTTGTGTAGTTGTTGTTGTATTAGGTGCATGTGCTTGTTGTGTAGTTGTTGTTGTATAAGGTGTATTTGCTTGTTGTGTAGTTGTTGTTGTTGTATAAGGTGTATTTGCTTGTTGTGTAGTTGTTGTATAAGGTGTATTTGCTTGTTGTGTAGTTGTTGTTATATAAGGTGTATGTGCTTGTTGTGTAGTTGTTGTTGTATTAGGTGCATGTGCTTGTTGTGTAGTTGTTGTTGTATAAGGTGTATTTGCTTGTTGTGTAGTTGTTGTTGTTGTATTAGGTGTATTTGCTTGTTGTGTAGTTGTTGTTGTTGTATAAGGTGTATTTGCTTGTTGTGTAGTTGTTGTTGTTGTATAAGGTGTATTTGCTTGTTGTGTAGTTGTTGTTGTTGTATAAGGTGTATTTGCTTGTTGTGTAGTTGTTGTATAAGGTGTATTTGCTTGTTGTGTAGTTGTTGTTGTATAAGGTGTATTTGCTTGTTGTGTAGTTGTTGTTATATAAGGTGCATGTGCTTGTTGTGTAGTTGTTGTTGTATAAGGTGTATTTGCTTGTTGTGTAGTTGTTGTTGTTGTATTAGGTGTATTTGCTTGTTGTGTAGTTGTTGTTGTATAAGGTGTATTTGCTTGTTGTGTAGTTGTTGTTGTTGTATTAGGTGTATTTGCTTGTTGTGTAGTTGTTGTATAAGGTGCATGTGCTTGTTGTGTAGTTGTTGTTGTATAAGGTGTATTTGCTTGTTGTGTAGTTGTTGTTGTTGTATTAGGTGCATTTGCTTGTTGTGTAGTTGTTGTTGTATAAGGTGTATTTGCTTGTTGTGTAGTTGTTGTATAAGGTGTATTTGCTTGTTGTGTAGTTGTTGTATAAGGTGTATTTGCTTGTTGTGTAGTTGTTGTTGTATAAGGTGTATTTGCTTGTTGTGTAGTTGTTGTTATATAAGGTGCATGTGCTTGTTGTGTAGTTGTTGTTGTATAAGGTGTATTTGCTTGTTGTGTAGTTGTTGTTGTATTAGGTGCATTTGCTTGTTGTGTAGTTGTTGTTGTATAAGGTGTATTTGCTTGTTGTGTAGTTGTTGTTGTATTAGGTGCATTTGCTTGTTGTGTAGTTGTTGTTGTATAAGGTGTATTTGCTTGTTGTGTAGTTGTTGTTGTATTAGGTGCATTTGCTTGTTGTGTAGTTGTTGTTGTATAAGGTGTATTTGCTTGTTGTGTAGTTGTTGTTGTATTAGGTGCATGTGCTTGTTGTGTAGTTGTTGTTGTATAAGGTGTATTTGCTTGTTGTGTAGTTGTTGTTGTATTAGGTGCATTTGCTTGTTGTGTAGTTGTTGTTGTATAAGGTGTATTTGCTTGTTGTGTAGTTGTTGTTGTATTAGGTGCATTTGCTTGTTGTGTAGTTGTTGTTGTATAAGGTGCATTTGCTTGTTGTGTAGTTGTTGTTGTATAAGGTGTATTTGCTTGTTGTGTAGTTGTTGTTGTATTAGGTGTATTTGCTTGTTGTGTAGTTGTTGTTGTATAAGGTGTATTTGCTTGTTGTGTAGTTGTTGTTGTATTAGGTGCATTTGCTTGTTGTGTATTTGCTTGTTGTGTAGTTGTTGTTGTATTAGGTGCATTTGCTTGTTGTGTAGTTGTTGTTGTATAAGGTGTATTTGCTTGTTGTGTAGTTGTTGTTGTATAAGGTGTATTTGCTTGTTGTGTAGTTGTTGTTGTATTAGGTGTATTTGCTTGTTGTGTAGTTGTTGTTGTATAAGGTGCATGTGCTTGTTGTGTAGTTGTTGTTGTATAAGGTGCATTTGCTTGTTGTGTAGTTGTTGTTGTATTAGGTGTATTTGCTTGTTGTGTAGTTGTTGTTGTATAAGGTGTATTTGCTTGTTGTGTAGTTGTTGTTGTATAAGGTGCATGTGCTTGTTGTGTAGTTGTTGTTGTATTAGGTGTATTTGCTTGTTGTGTAGTTGTTGTTGTATAAGGTGTATTTGCTTGTTGTGTAGTTGTTGTTGTATAAGGTGTATGTGCTTGTTGTGTAGTTGTTGTTGTATAAGGTGCATGTGCTTGTTGTGTAGTTGTTGTTGTATAAGGTGTATGTGCTTGTTGTGTAGTTGTTGTTGTATAAGGTGTATGTGCTTGTTGTGTAGTTGTTGTTGTATAAGGTGCATGTGCTTGTTGTGTAGTTGTTGTTGTATTAGGTGTATTTGCTTGTTGTGTAGTTGTTGTTGTATAAGGTGCATTAGGTTGTTGTGTAGCTGTTGTTGTATAAGGTGTATTTGCTTGTTGTGTAGTTGTTGTTGTATAAGGTGCATGTGTTTGTTGTGTAGTTGTTGTTGTATAAGGTGCATGTGTTTGTTGTGTAGTTGTTGTTGTATTAGGTGCATTTGCTTGTTGTGTAGTTGTTGTTGTATTAGGTGTATTTGCTTGTTGTGTAGTTGTTGTTGTATAAGGTGCATTAGGTTGTTGTGTAGCTGTTGTTGTATAAGGTGTATTTGCTTGTTGTGTAGTTGTTGTTGTATAAGGTGCATTAGGTTGTTGTGTAGTTGTTGTTGTATAAGGTGCATTAGGTTGTTGTGTAGTTGTTGTTGTATAAGGTGCATTAGGTTCATGTGTATTCCAGCAGAGAGTGTGTGTGAGTTGGTATTGCTCTGGCCCGGCTACAACTGGGAAAAAGTAAAGGGTTTAAAGGTTATATTCCCGGTATTTACTTTGTCTATTCATCCTTTACTACTTTTCTATTTTTATTCAGATCAAACTCTGTGAACCGTTGACATGGTAAACATTCCCGTTGTTTTTCTGTTGTTGCTCCATTGAGGATTAAAATGAAAAAAGTCTGCTAGACCTTGCGTCGTTGATAATGTATTCCTAGTAAAATTGTACACTATACTTCGCCGTTGATGTGTGCATGCACATTATACACTACATGACCAAAAGTATTTGGACGCCTGCTCGTCAAACATCTCATTCCAAAATCATGGGCATTAATATGGAGTTGGTCCCCCTTTGCTGCTATAACAGCCTCCGCTCTCCTGGGAAGGCTTTCCACTAGATGCTGGAACACTGCTGTGTGGATTTGTTCCATTCAGTCAGAATAGCATGAGTGAGGTTGGGCACTGATGTAGGGAGATTAGGCCTGGTTTAGTGAGGTTGGGCACTGGTGTTGGGCGATTAGGCCTGGCTTAGTGAGGTTGGGCTCTGATGTTGGGAGATTAGGCCTGGTTTAGTGAGGTTGGGCTCTGATGTTGGGAGATTAGGCCTGGCTCACAGTTGGCTTTCCAACTGATCCCAAAGGTGTTTGATGGGGTTGAGGTCAGGGCTCTGTGCAGGCCAGTCAAGTTCTTCCATACCGATCTCAACCAACCATTTCTGTACGGACCTCGCTTTGTGCATGGGGGCATTGTCATGCTGAAACACGAAAGGGCCTTCCCAAAACTGTTACTACAAAGTTGGAAGCACAGAATGGCCTAGAATGTCATTGTTTGCTGTCGTGTTAAGATTAGACCCAGACCGAGGGGTGTCCGTATACTTTTGGCCATGTACTGCATTCACAGAAATGGTCAAATAAAACAAACTACTCTGGTCTTTTTTGGTACAAAAGAGCATACTTTGTTTAGTGGCTAATGGCTAAGTCAAGGGCAGACTTTGTCGGTCTCCTCTATTCCTTTCTGAGGAGGAAAGTGAGGGTGGTTGGTAATCTGATCCTCTGGTCATTCGGCTGATTCATTCGGCACTTCCGCGTTTGCCCAAATTCTATTACAGTTCTTTTTCCAGAGAGATAACAGGACACTGACCTAATGACATTCTCCGCAATTATGTCCATTAACTCCAATCTGGGCCTAACGAAGAAGATGATGTTTTTAACGTCAGCTGCAGGAAGGCGCCCACCCTTGAGCGTAAACATCTTCTCCACTTCATGTTCCTGCAAAGCAAAGAGCCACGCGTTAATGACACTCGGATTCACACACACACACACACACACACACACACACACACACACACACACACACACACACACAATTTATACAAAATAACTATGTTACAGTTCATACCTTCAATAAGGAATACTGAGCTATTAAGCCAAAGGGTCCCGTTAGATATTCATCCCAGACAATGGCCTGTAGACAGTGAAGAGAAACAATTTACTGCACAGTAAGAAGAGGTTAGCACTACAACATGTTGACATTTTTGGTAACGACGTTACTTGTCATTGTTTTCACAAGACCTTTTTCAATATTTTGCCATTATGCTTCCATATCTGGTCTTACAAGTGTTATGATAACTGTCAATCGAGCAAGACACATAATTTATAGCCTAATCATCGTTTACCAAGGCTATCTAGGCTAACTCCAGTGCTGACGTCGAAATCGAAATAAACCACTGGATTCATGCAAGGCGAATTATTTTTTAATAAAGTACAATTCCTTGTCTTTCAAATATTAACATTAATATGCAACATAATTAGCTAGATTCAAAGTGTGGTCATCAAATTGGAAATGTATGGATTTCCGTGCTTGCGAGATAGCCAGTCAGCGAGCTTAAAAGCCAATTTCCTCAATCACACAGAACACGAAACACACTACGAGTCGATTCGTCTAATACTTCGCCACTTTCCTACCTTGCTTCCGGCGCATTTATCCAAGAATTCTCGGAGGTCTTTTCGAGCAGCTTCCCTTAAAATGTTCAGGTTCACTCTGCCGTAAGACAAGTGAGCCGCCATCTTCCTGTCTGCCAGAGAAATCATGTGACCACCCGCGATTGGGACTGGGGAGCGGTCATGTGACCACCCGCGATTGGGACTGGGAGCGGTCATGTGTCAAAACAAACGCTCCCTCTTTCTCTGACAAAGAAACAAACCAGCTGTTAAATTGTATTACCGGTCGCCAATTATATGATATAATCCTATTATGTAAAATTATATGATTGTATTGTGTTGAAACATCATTAATTATACAAATCAATATACTTTTTTTTGTGGGCGGAAATAAAACACTATGACGCTATCGTGCTAATTTTATTATTAGCTTATGAATTACATCCAGGCATTTGAATTCACATACATTGTTTGTGTTTGTGAGTGCAGTACAGGTGTTATAAACTATTAATAAATTGGTGATACACTGTAAATACAATAGAAAAGTTTTGCCTTATTCACTAGTAGGTGTGAAGAGGATGAGTACACTGCAAATATTATTAAAAATTTTAACAAGTATCCGTTCCATAATCGGCAGTTTTTTGTTATCAACATCATCATTTTAAAAACCTGCATGTCTCCTGGAATTTTACTCACAAAGACTCCAAAAATTGCCTGGCGATTCATTATGCACAATATGAGAAGGCTTATGCCTCATAACTTCATGTTCACTTTGTAATACTTCCTCACAAATTACCGTAAAAGAAACTGATGTCATCTAATGTTGACATGCGTTTCTTTAAAGTTCTAAAATGTATTTAACCCACTCCTTAGCCGTCGATTGTTGCCTTGTGAAATAGTACGTGCGGTATATATAGTCTATATATACACTGTTTTGTGTTACAGTAAATAAATAAATAAAATAAATAAAAATAAAAATATAAACTCCTCAAAAAAAGTTCGGAAACGTTATTTCGGTCGATTATTCCTCCCCTTTAATAATACCAATTGGTATTGTATTTTATATCGTTGGAAAGCCTGATTAGTCACCTTTACAACGAGGTACAACTTGTAAGGATCGTGCATTCGTGGAATGAGCAACACAGCTAACCGTGTGGGTAGCGGCCCAAAAAAATGTGCCAAAATCCCCTGCAATATTCTTCTGTTGGTATTCACTCTCGTTTTGAGTTGCTTGTTGGACTGGATGATTGCACTCTCCCACAGTAATAAGGAAAAAACAACACATATTGGCCATTTTTACACTTTATTCATTTTACACTGTCAGGGACCTCAGTAGCGTGTGGAAGATCCATACGCAGCCACAACAGCTTGGCACCTCCTCCTCATGCTGGTCACCAGCCTGGTCACACACTGCTGTGGGATGGCATCCCATTCCATCCCACTGGCATACACCTGCCAGCACTTGAAGCTCAAAACGAGAGTGAATACCAACAGAAGAATATTGCAGGGGATTTTGGCACATTTTTTTGGGCCGCTACCCACACGGTTAGCTGTGTTACTCATTCCACGAATGCACGATCCTTACAAGTTGTACCTCGTTGTAAAGGTGACTAATCAGGCTTTCCAACGATATAAAATACAATACCAATTGGTATTATTAAAGGGGAGGAATAATCGACCGAAATAACGTTTCCAAACTTTTTTTGAGGAGTTTATATATATATATATATATTTTTTTTTACTGTAACACAAAACAGTGTGAAGTTTTCATACATATAAATATCCACTAGATGGCGGTAAAAACACGATTTATAAAAATTTTGCTGAGTTGTTCCTGATGTTCAGATTATTACCATTCATCCGTAGCCTACATGGTATTGATAGCGCGGAAGTGTCTTTGGATGCCTCCTCGTTCACTTATATTGCGTTTTTATATGCAATGTGTCCCTGAATGTTTCCAATCAAATGCAACTACATCTCATTCTAGTATTCGCAATATGATGTACCTTATCAATCTGCCATTCCGATTTATAAAGGCAGACCATTCCTCCATCCACTGAATTTATCCGCATAGCAAAAATGCCTGTTTAAATCTCACACTGCTGGTGTACATTTAACATCTATAGGGTGTTTATATGAGACCATGGTCTCATATAAACGCCCTAGGGTGTGAAATATATGCCACCATTTTTGCTGTCAGCACTATAAATGCCTGACTATGTGCTGAAACCCAGTTTTTTAACACCGAGGGTCACCCCGCAGACTGAAATCCACATTGATTAGAACATTTATGTTCTACCACATTGGTACTCGTTTGATGCACAAGCATGGTGGTGTGGTTATGATTACGGAACTGGGCTTGCAACTCCAAGGTTATGGGTTCCATTCCCAGATGGGGGCATTACCGTGTGAGCTAAAGGTACTTTTCCTGAACTGCTTCAGCAAAACACCCAGCTGTATAAATGGATTATATCGCTCTGGATAAGCGTGTCTGCAAAATTGTAAAGTGTAGCTCTAAACATGAGAGGGTGTTCTCATTCTTGTTAACATCCCAGGAAGTCCATTCGGAGACAGGAAGCTGCCTGGCGGCTTTATTGTTCTTGGTTCTGGACTCCATGCAGTTACTCGGCTCAGGCTGTGAGCTGCAGTGAGGCTGAGGAGTCGTAGGACAGGTGTTTCCCAAAACCATCCCGACTGAAACAGGTCCTGAGCAGTGGCCCACGCCCTGCTTATCCTTATCATAAAAATAACATTATATCTCAGGACATACAAGGAGAGGATCATGTGATCATCATGTTTGTTGTATTATTATGTAGCCCACAAGTTTTAGTTTCATCAGGATGTTTCAAATAATCTTTATTTGTCACAGAGCCGCAAAACATTGACAGTGTTCAACGGGCTATGGAAGTGTTCTGTTTTTGATCAAACTCATAATGTAGATATAAGTACTTTGTTCCTGACACGGATAATACTGTAATAATGAACACGCTGAAAGATGAGAGCTCTCTAGAGAGACTGTTATCCATTCAGTATGGCGTTTGCACGCTGAAAAGTACTCAACTGTCAAAAACAAAACACCTCAACTCTATCTCTGACTCAGTTCTATGGAAGCAGAACTCATTAACTCTAAATTCATGGCAATGCTAGTGTTGGCTCCAGCTCAACCAATACTGGGGGAAATAATGATAAAGCGTATCAACAGAAAAGGAGTTCTGAATTGAATTAAGCAAATAAATTAGGACAAAAAATGTGTTGCTTTCTAACAATCTACTTTTTGTGTTGTTGACAACTTATTTTAAAAGCCCACATTTTCCTAACATGAACATAAAAATATCCATGACTGTAAGAAAACAAAATAAAATATTAAATTATAGTACAAATCTGTGGTACAAATATCAATGTTAAAGGCTACAATACGACACAACCGTCAGTTGCTATAAGAAATGAAAAAAAGCTAATGCCATTTCATACGTCATCGTGAAAACATTTTGTGTTGCAGATTATTGTTTTCTGTGCTAAGTGAACGAATCTGTGTTAAGTGAATAAATCGATGTTAAGTGAATGAATCAGTGCTAAGTGAATGAATCAGTGCTAAGTGAATGAATCAGTGCTAAGTGAATGAATGAGTCGTAGGCTGTTCAATGGGGGAACATCAAGGTCCAGGTACAGTCTAATTAAATAAATTGCACAAAAATGGCCACAGGATGGCGCCTCTTAAGTTACGATATTTTACTTGAGCGTCAATAAGACCCGTGCATTGAAATAGAGTTGAATCTATCGAGTTAAACATTTCAGGTTTCAAGCCGTATAATGTTTTGCCCTTAGTCGTTAATGACGACTGCGTGCAAATCTGACTGCGATCTAAGTCGAACTAAATCCTCCAACATTAATCTGCTGGAAAAACCCATTAGGCTATATAGGCTATACACGAATTAATGCAGGAATGTGTAATTCTCCTTATTTAATGACGCATTTGACTAATGCAAAATAATGCAGACACATTTCCCGCTCAATCATATTTACACAAGCACAATATTACAACCTTTCCTCCCTCTGCAGGTGCGACTGCCACAGACCACTATTATCACTATTATTTATTTTTACGACTAAAACAGTTATTCCAAATGAATGACCGTTTTGATTAAAAAAAAACGTGGATTTAATCACAAACGATAAAGCAATACTTACCATAATTACAATATTTATAACGATAGCTGCAATAAGATGACAGTAGCCTAGTGTTAAAAAGTAGGAGAGAGTATTTCAATAATTTTGCTTCGACGGATACAGGGGTTTCCTAACCCGAACATCAAGGGCTTGCTGTTCTCCTCAAACCCACTCAAGAGCTTTGTGAACGAGCGCGGAGCGCGAGATCTGAGTGGGGGGATGTTGCTGTATAAGGTGTTATCGGCTTAAAGAACACAGGAGCACCCCTCGCGGCGCAAACTGGTTTGCGTGACAGTTGTTGCATGCGCAATGCACGCCTCTGCCGTTAAATTCGACTATGCAGAATTAGACCGCATCATTTGCAGGCAGCTTCCATCAAGACTCGACTGAATCACAGGTGAGTGGTTTTACCACTGGCTTTGCACAGCCTTACGGGCGATAATGATGCTGAGAAAGGGTGCTGTCAAATACAATTGCATATATAATGGCACGATTAAAAAGGTAATGGGTAGCTCTAGATTCAATGCAAGTGCGTCTTCGACATCAGTAGAACGGGGCTGGTCGAAAGCTCACATTGCCGCACCAGTTCAGATGTATATATGCAGCTAATAGCAAGCAGATCGAACCGGATCGTTTGTACGATTAAAAAAAAAGGGAACTGTTCAGAATATGCAAATTAGATATTAAATGCGGTATTCCTTATTGGCAATCTAAATATATTCACTGGTATAATTTTTGCACCCAATTTATGTGACTTCTTGTGTAACATTACACGCACGCACACACGTGTAAAACGACTACGGGAAAGCAATTGGGAGGCACGTAGCCTACGGTTTCACTCATCTTCTGAACGGATTCCATAAACGCACTAATACAATCATCTTACGCTCCATATCTTTTCTGACAAACTGCCCGGCCCTGGGGGGAACGGCGGAGTGGGTTTCTGAGGTGACGGGAGGTGCAAAGTTGCTGAATTAAACTGGCAACGCATCGTGAAATACACCCATTAATTAATCTCTAGTTTCATTCACAAATAGGCCTAAATGATTGATTGAGTTGTGTGCGATTATTTCTGCACCACTATTTCTGTCCCCTCGCGCACCTCTCCGTCAGTCTTCCGTGCAGAATATTCTGAAATCTGTATTAAAGCAGTGACAGGATTTCTGACGCTGCGTTTCAGTGCTTGCTTTGTGTTACATTACATTACATTCCATTAGCTGTTAGCTGTAAAGGGGGTGATGGTAAGACCTGACAGGTCTGTATGTGTCTGTATGTGCTGAGAGGAGATACCCGCCAGTGCCCGGGCTGCCAGCTAAGACCAGGTCCAAAGTCTGACCAATATGGAGGCACCTGCTGGGGATCCTCAGCATAGCGAAATGGCGTTTGTTACCTGTGGAATTCTGACAGGCCGTTGAGGCCGGGTCCCTGGGCGAGAGGGGTAACCGGGGGAACCGAAAAGGGCCAGGTTCCAGGTGACCTGCTGGGACGCACCTGGATATTTCCAGTCTGTCAGGCTGCACACCTGGGGTTGCGACCGGGGAAACGGCGGTTTGACGAGTGGGGGGGCAGTCACCCCCCCTTCCCCGCGCCCCCTGTCTCTGCCCCCCCCACTAGGGCTAGGGAGTGTGCCAATTGTGAGGCTTGCCACTTTTGGCTGTCCAAACAGAGTACTGCGTACCATTATCCTTCACCCGCCCCTTGCGTGTGTATCCCTGTGCCATGATTGGTCATCCCCCATCACTCTTTCCCCTTTACTCTGCACTGATGGGCCTGGACCTGCTGGCGCTGTGGAGGGAGGGGGCGATGGAATGAGGGAATAAACTGAGAGGAAACGAGGGAACGAGGGAATAAACTGAGAGGGAACGAGGGAACGAGGGAAAAAACTGAGAGGGAACGAGGGAACGAGAGAATGAGGGAATAAACTGAGAGGGAACGAGGGAATAAACTGAGAGGGAACGAGGGAACGAGGGAAAAAACTGGAAGGGAGGGAGGGAGCCAGGGAAAGACAAATAAAAAAAGAAATGTTTAAAGTCTCCCTCTTTCTTTTTCACCTGCTCTCCCTCTCATTCACTACCTATTTAAGAGCTTATAAACAAGCAGAGAGAGAGAGAGAAAGAGAGAGAGTGGAACAGATAGATGTAAAAGAGGTGGATGATGGACTGTGTGTGTCTCGGTGAAGGGAGGGTTAGAAAGAGAGAGATGTAAAAAAAGGGTAAAGATAGAAGGAGCGAAGCGCCATATGATTGTTAATGGAAGGAGAGATGAAGTGTGAGCTGTGGGATAAGAGATGGAGGAGGAGAGGTAGAGAGCGGTGTGAGCTGTGGGATAAGAGATGGAGGAGGAGAGGTAGAGAGCGGTGTGAGCTGTGGGATAAGAGATGGAGGAGGAGAGGTAGAGAGCGGTGTGAGCTGTGGGATAAGAGATGGAGGAGGAGAGGTAGAGAGCGGCTAACGGCGCTGCAGCATTAGTGATTAGCGTCTCCGCTGTACTTACGCTCTTTCCACAGAGCCCTCTTTTGAGTTTCAGGCAGACTGACTCACTCTCTGCTGTCTGTTTGGGGTTTATTTCCTGTTTATAACATGGGACAGCACACGTACCTGCCTTCTGTCGTGGGCCCATTTTCTCTGTTAGACGCAATTTAATTGGATTCAAGCTAACTGAGTCTACACCTGGGGAGGAAGCCAGGCTTTTTATCTGTCTGGCCAAACAGCGAGCACAGGGGGGTAACTGTTCTGGTTGTTAATCCAGGCTGGGAATCAAACCCATGGCCACGTGGAAAGATTTGTATAAGAGTTGAGACTCAGCCGGCCTATGGACTGTGCTGTGCTACCACATGCCCCCACACACACACACAGGTTCATTTTCCATGTGTAAAGGGAGCTGGATTGATTGGCATCGTATTTCCTGCGCTACAATGAAAGGCCATTGTTTTCAATGGAAATCTTCTCTCTGTGAGAACTGTCCTGTCCGTGGCAAGAACAAAGATTCTATAGAGCCACCTTAACATTCTGTTTTACTGCTGCAGGCTGAACATTTCACCCTGACACGTCTTCAGAAAGCAAATGAAGGAGTGTGATCAAGCACACTGTCAGTAGAAAGGGTTCCAAAAGGCTCTTCTGTGTCTCCATAGAGGAACCCTATCTACACTCTCAGAAGAAAGGGTTCCAAAAGGCTCTTCTGTGTCTCCATAGAGGAACCCTATCTACACTCTCAGAAGAAAGGGTTCCAAAAGGCTCTTCTGTGTCTCCATAAAGGAACCCTATCTACACTCTCAGATGAAATGGTTTTGCGCTTGTGTTTTTATGAAAGACAAACAAAATATTAGATTATATGAAGTTTAATCATTAAAAAAAAATCATACAGTAATGCAGTACTGTAAACTCAACTGTATTGTACCGTAAAAACCAAAACAACAGTAAAAGCAAAAACGCTTACAGTACCAACAAACTTTACTGTAAAGTAAAAAAACAGCTTTTCGGGGCTTAAGCAGCATTTCCCCTCTCCGCTGCATTTGGTCACAGAATTTCGTTGACGTCGCATCTGATGTCTTCGTTGGCAAGACAGCGCTGGTTAAATCTTTTAGAGCACCTTATCCACCCCTGACACTGCTGGGCTGTAATGTCATCGCATGCCTCATCCATGGCCTGAAGAAGAGTTTCCTGCTTATATGGACGCCTGTCGTATACCTTCCACCTCCAGGTTGAGAAACTTCTCGATGGGGTTCAGAAAGAGGGAGTAAAGTGGAAGGAATTGTGATCTCAAATCTGGATTGGCTGTAAACCAGTCTCGGACAGCCAATGCACGATGGAGGTTCACATTGTCCCAGACAATGATGAACACCATCTGAGCATTTGGCTGTACGAGACGGTTGTACAGCCCCTCCAGAAAATGTATGAGGCCCAGCAGAGGGTCACGAGTCTCAACTCCATTGCGAGAAATGGCAGCACACATTGAGATGTTGGCTCCACGCTGTCCTGGAACACCAACAGTGGCTCTCTGTCCAATTACATTCCAGCCCCGACACCGGCGCTTACAGAGATTAGATCCTGCTTCATCCACATACAGGATCTCATACTGCTCTGCTCAGAGATTAAATCCTGCTTCATCCACATACAGGATCTCATGCTGCTCTGCTCAGAGATTAAATCCTGCTTCATCCACATACAGGACCTCATACTGCTCTGCTCCAGCATCAATGTCCATCATGCTCTGAAATATAAAACACATGGGCATTACCGAGATAAAAATACACCAATGCTTTACTGTGTGTACAATATGCAAAACAAGGTTATTTCTATGCGCCATATTGTAGCGCTTTCCAAATATCAATAAACTTGAATAGGCTACATTACAATTGATTATGCCCAGGTGCTTTTCCTCATTGAACATGTTGGTTGCTCACAGGCTGACCAATCAGAGATGGATGTGTGTGGGCCTGCTGACCAATCAGAGATGGATGTGTGTGGGCCTGCTGACCAATCAGAGATGGTTGTGTGTGGGCCTGCTCATTGGTCTCAGGGCCGGGTCTAGGCATGTGTAGTACCTATTACCGATTTACTGTATATTTGCGCTGAATAGACCCCCTGGTGAAATTGGACCCTCGGCACATGCCTAGTTTTCCTAGACCCGGCCCTGAGACCAATGGACAGGCCCACACACATACGCACATAATCCTAATGTGATGTGTAGGGCATAATGTCAACCAGTCTACACATTTACAGAGGATGGGTCGCTAAAGTATTCGCTATTGTAGTATTGCAACATTGCTGTCCACATACCTGAACATACAAGTACTGTAATTTTTATATACAGTTACTGTACAGTAAATGACACACATTGACTTACCGATTATCTCTCTTAAAAATTTGTATTATGGATGCCACAGTTGACCTTTTCAGGTTTGGCTGCACAACCCTCCCAGCTTGAGCCAGTGTTAGACCTCTGTTTACCACATGGTCGACAACAGTGGCTCTAATTTCATTTAGCACAACTGCTCTTCTGCCTCCTTGGCCACGACCACGACCACGATCATGACCATGACCGCGACCACGACCACGACCATGGCCATGACCATGACCATGACCATGACCACGACCGTGACCACGACCACAACCATGACCACGACCACAACCATGACCGCGACCGCGACCATGACCACGACCCCATCCACTACCCTGTTCTTCGTTACCAACCTCAACCTCACCGACCTGCTCCATGTTGTCAGAAACTGCCATTCAGGTTTCTAAGCAGCCTTTTATGTGGTGGTGAAGAGGTTATCAATTGTGTTGCAATGCTACTCACCTGGACAAGGTTGTTGGAAGTATTGAGACATGACTACAAACACCTGTTGAATTGATTTAGTGATCTGCATTGGTAGTAATAAGCATTTGAACATTGTTGTAATATTAGGTGGCTGTATTCTGAGAATGGAGCAGATGATTTAGAGTTTGGCACTTTGTATTAACAGTTTTGCACTTTGAATGTCAGCATAGGATGTAATGTCTTAAGGTAAGAATTCTGCAAGTCAGTTTAGCACTTTGCGTTAACAGTTTTACACTTTGAATGTCAGCATAGGATGTAGTGTCTTAAGGTAAGAATTCTGCTAATTAGAAGAATCAGGTTTGCCAAATTTGGGTTGAAAATGAAAACCTACAGTATGGTGGATCTCCAGGAGCAGGGCTGGGGACCACTTCTATAGATTCTATGGTGTGTGACTGAAGCAGCGTGTGATGTGATTAGTTGTGATCATGTCCGTGATTGGTTGTTGAGGAGCCTAGCTGGCAGCTGTGTGTCAGATGCATCAGAGGGCAGGGGACAGAGGGCAGGGGACAGAGCCCATGGCTAATCGAGTCCGGCAGCAGGAACGTGCCAACATGACATGTTGTCATTCCCAACACGGTTTAATTACCCTGAACACGGCCCCTCTCTTTCCTGCCCAATGATGGCTGACATTTTTACATTTCAAAACACT
The DNA here is from genome assembly GCA_022702515.1 of Ilyophis sp. 1 JC-2022. Lineage (NCBI taxonomy): Eukaryota > Metazoa > Chordata > Actinopteri > Anguilliformes > Synaphobranchidae > Ilyophis > Ilyophis sp. 1 JC-2022. The sequence goes on along the minus strand of CM040404.1, from coordinate 4,317,166 downwards.
GCATGACAGGCGTAGAGACTCCACCCACAGTAGATGTTCTGAAGCTGAGCGTAAACTAAACGCTAAGAACGGGAGTCTTTCTGAGAGACAGAGATTGATCTATCTTAAACTCTTGTTCTTCTATCTCATCTTGTTTCTATGGCCACAGAGGGTACAAGTATGAATGAGTAAAACCTACTTTTCTCTCAAATTCAGCATATGTGCGTGAGTGTATGTATTTAAGTGTGTATGCGTACATGCGTGTTTGTTTGTGTGTGTATGTGTGTGTTTGTATGTATGTGTATGTGTGTGTATGTGTGTGTATGTGTGTTTCTGTGTGTTTGTATGTGTGTGTGTATGTGTGTGTTTGTATGTGTGTGTATGTGTGTGTGTGTTTGTGTGTGTTTGTATGTATGTGTATGTGTGTGTATGTGTGTGTATGTGTGTTTCTGTGTGTTTGTATGTGTGTGTGTGTATGTGTGTGTTTGTATGTGTGTGTATGTGTGTGTGTGTGTGTGTTTGTGTGTGTTTGTATGTGTGTGTGTGTTTGTGTGTGTTTGTATGTGTGTGTATGTGTGTGTGTATATGTGTGTGTTTGTATGTGTGTGTGTGTATTTGTGTGTGTTTGTATGTGTGTGCGTGTGTGTGTGTTTGTGTGTGTTTGTATGTGTGTGTATGTGTATTTGTGTGTGTTTGTATGTGTGTGTGTGTGCGTGTGTGTTTGTATGCGTGTGTGTGTGTGCGTGTGTGTGTGTTTGTATGTGTGTGTGTGTTTGTGTGTTTGTATGTGTGTTTGTATGTGTGTGTATGTGTATTTGTGTGTGTTCGTATGTGTGTGTGTTTGTATGCGTGTGTATGTGTGTTTGTATGTGTGTGTGTGTGTTGTGTGTGTGTGTGTGGTGTAGTGTGTGGTGTATGTGTTGTGTGTGTGTGTGTGTGTGTGTGTGTGTTGTGTGTGTGTGTGTTGTGTGGTGTGTGAGGTGGGGTGGTGTGTGTGAAGTGTGGTGCTGTTGTGGTGTGTGTGTGTGCAGTGTGTGGTGTGTGTGTTGTCAGTTGCTCAGTGTTGTGTTGAGTGCTGAAACTCAGTGGGTCTCTCAGTGATGAAAGAGGCTGCTGTGTGTGTGGGAGCTCAGGGGAATTTTCTCACGGGATCAGTACAGGAAGTTATACCTCCTGCCAGTCCTCTACAACTGTGCCTTCACCTTTCCAAAGGGTCACACATGCATAACTTAGTGCTTCAGAAGATCTAGCTGCAAACGAAAAACAGGCCCTGGACCTCTCTGTGATAAAACCACAACCGTTTCTGCAGAACCATGGGAAAATCTCACTTTTATAAAACAACAATAATAATTAGAATAATAATGATCTTTATTTTTAAAGGCATTTTCATACATCATTTTCAAAATGTTCATGTGTGTGTCACATAGAAATTAGTCGGCTAATGCCGGCGTCCAGTTCACAAGGACAGAACCTAGATGTATTCTGTACGCGGCCACGGGGAAGATTAACGATTGTTCTCTTCCGATGGAAATTATTTGCGAAATTTAAATAATGTAAAAGAAACCCATTCTTCCCCCCTTACGGTCACACAAAGAAAGCGGCGGATCGATAGCAGTATATCTGAGCTGGAGGGTAATAACGGAGGTCCCTGACAGCAACAGCAGCGATGGTGGAGTGCCGTTGGAGTGATGGACGCGAGCATGTCTCGGCGCACGTGTCCTGTTCTGACAGCTTTATCACGCGGCTTATCGTGTTTCAGGATTCAATGAAGGCTGGAATTACCAGCACTGGGGGAAAAGAAGAAGGAAAAAAAGAGACGGGTTTACCTCTGGGATAGCAGAGCGAGTGAGACTGACGGAGAGATGTTTGCGCGCTGAACTGCTGACGGGATTTAGAGACGCAGAGCTCTATGGATAAAATAATTACTTGAATTCTTTCAACACCAGTTATATTTTTGTAGACCGTTATTAAAATAAATATGCTTGCCGTATTATTGTAGGCCTACAGTACATATTAATAAACATTCTCAGTATTCTAGTGTTCTCAAATTTTACCAGCACATAAGGAGTTAAAGTGTTTCGAAGTGTGCATTTGACCCAGGTCTAGTGTAGAGAACGTGCTCTGGGTGAGTAAAAATAGAGGAGTGAGAGATGGAAAGAAAGTCGGGTTTTGGCGGGCCCCAAAGGAATTTCCCGCCACCGCGCTGGATCAGCGTCTCCCGGAGGTGGCAGCGATCCGATCCTTGCGCGGAAGGGTCCCTCGCGCCTGACAGATGGTCGTGCAGATGGATCCGCCGGCCCTTTCCTTCGCACGAGCGCGGGGGATCGTTCCTGCCGCGTGCGCGCAGGGCCGTGCCCACTCCCAACCCTCCAGTCTGAGCAGATAATAATAGAAATGAATACAAATAAAATGGTTGAATATACTTTCAAAAGCATACTTTTCATAAACCTAAAGATGCTTTGCAGAGCAACCAAGGAAAAGAAGAGATGACAGATAGAAACAGGCAAGACAAAAATAGGAGGTGTAGTAACGCCACACGACCAAATAAAATAAAGTAATAGCTAATATAGGATCAGTTTCTCAGGCATGGAGGAGAGGAGGTGGTACTGGAGGAAAGGAGGAGAGGAGGTGGTACTGGAGGAAAGGAGGAGAGGAGGTGGTAGTGGAGGAAAGGAGGAGAGGAGGTGGTAGTGGAGGAAAGGAGGATGCAGTATTGGGACGCACCCCAGCTGTAAAACAGTTAATAAAACAGAGAGGCAGAGAGGACACTGGTACTGATTTTCAGCCAGATTCCAGAATATTCTTTAGCCTTACCAAAAAAGAAGTGATTTTTGGGACCCTGCCTACCTTGCCTCCAATCTCTAATGTGACCAATCAGATGCACCCATGCTGACTCATTACAGGCTCCACCCCCCCCCCCCCCCCCCCCCCCCCAGGCTCTGTCCCATCTGTGCACACCGCACTGCCATTAAGGCTCTTTTGTGACAGGACTGTAAGAAGCGACGTGCTGTTAGCGGCGTTTCTGGCGCCAGTATTTCCGTTCGGCTCTGCGCTGCGGGCCTTCTCTCCTCAGCCAGTCTGCATTAGCACCTCACTGCACCTCACTGCACCTCACTGCACCTCACTGCGGAATGTGCTCTAGAGCCACGCCCCTCATCTCCCCCAGGTTTATATGTGTTATAGCCACGCCCCTCATCTCCCCCAGGTTTATATGTGTTATAGCCACACCCCTCATCTCCCCCAGGTTAAGCCACGCCCCTCATCTCCCTCAGGTTTATATGTGTTATAGCCACGCCCCTCATCTCTTCCAGGTTTATATGTGTTATAGCCACGCCCCTCATCTCCCTCAGGTTTATATGTGTTATAGCCACGCCCCTCATCTCCCCCAGGTTAAGCCACGCCCCTCATCTCTTCCAGGTTTATATGTGTTATAGCCATGCCCCTCATCTCCCTCAGGTTTAGACTGTAAGCTGCTCCAGGGTGGGGGTGTAAGATGCTCTAGGGTGGGGGTGTAAGATGCTCTAGGGTGGGGGTGTAAGATGCTCCAGGGTGGGGGTGTAAGATGCTCCAGGGTGGGGGTGTAAGATGCTCTAGGGTGGGGGTGTAAGATGCTCCAGGGTGGGGGTGTAAGATTCTCCAGGGTGGGGGTGTAAGATTCTCCAGGGTGGGGGTGTAAGATTCTCCAGGGTGGGGGTGTAAGATGCTCCAGGGTGGGGGTGTAAGATGCTCCAGGGTGGGGGTGTAAGATTCTCCAGGGTGGGGGTGTAAGATGCTCTAGGGTGGGGGTGTAAGATGCTCCAGGGTGGGGGTGTAAGATGCTCCAGGGTGGGGGTCTAAGCTGCTCCAGGGTGGGGGTGTAAGATGCTCTAGGGTGGGGGTGTAAGATGCTCCAGGGTGGGGGTGTAGGATGCTCCAGGGTGGGGGTGTAAGATGCTCCAGGGTGGGGGTGTAAGGAATGACAGGCTGAATGAGCTTTTAATGAGGCTGAAAGGGTGGATTTTTAAAAATTTGAATTTAAAGAAAATATTTATTACAATAAAATGGAGATGTACCATTAAAGAAAGTTATGCTTTTCATGGAAATAGCACATCAAGGGAAGAAAACTCAACAAAAACAAACAAAATTGATATTTGAATTTGTAAAGCTGAAATAATTGAATTGATTTTTACAAGTTTTTTGTTCTTACTTTTCATGTTCGATAGGTTTCCTAAATGTATTACCAATGATCCATGTTGTAGCGGTTTCTTGTTTACAATGTTAATTTAGTGGATATAGTATTTTGCCTAAATAACTAGATGACAGGTTGGGGTCTCCAAGCAAAGCCAGAGTAAAAGACCCAAACCTGGCTGCACCTAAATGTACACAAGCCCAGCGCACAAAAAAAAGATTCAACAAACTAACCAAACGGTCAAATACGCTGAAACAATGCAATCTGACAATGGGTCTGGTCTTGCAACAAATAATGTGAAGATGTTTTTCTGCAGGAACGTATGCAGTCGCAGACAGGTTAAAAAGCGCAGCTGCACACACCTTTTAACGAAGGGAGAATCGTGTCGGCTGAAAGGAGCGTCAGAAAGGCACCCTTTATCAAGGAAAGCCAAACCGTTACAGGAATATCTTTAAAGAGATTTCACTCACAGGTTGTAAATGGAGCGGAGATGAAGACAAAAGGCCGCCGGCTCAGCTGTACGACATTTCACCCCCAATGGCGGAAAATAATAAGACTAAAAGAAAAAGATTAGCTCAGGGCTTTTGGGAGGGAACCATTTCAGCCCTACAGGGGATCAAAAGGTTCTCCCAAGCTGATAAAAACCAATCCTTATCTGCCAAAACCAGGTGACTTTTCAAAAAAAAAAAGGACAGAAATTGACGTTTGTGTAAATGCCCCTTTTCCACAAAGATCTGTCGTCAAGGTGATGCAGGAATACGTTTTTGATAAATTAGTCATCGGCTCCCCAGCAGCAAGCGTTTAGCGCTAATAGCCTTTCTAATTCACCACGAAAGCCTGGCTGCTCTTCTCAGTGTTTAGCACACGCTTTTATTCATATAAATGTAAAGAACAGATGAACATACAGCACACAATAAAAGTGGAAAATAAGCCAGTACACCACTACAGTGGCCCAAAGGCCAGTACACCACTACAGTGGCCCAAAGGCTAGTACACCACTACAGTGGCCCAAAGGCCAGTACACCACTACAGGGGCCCAAAGGCCAGTACACCACTACAGTGGCCCAAAGGCCAGTACACCACTACAGGGGCCCAAAGGCCAGTACACCACTACAGTGGCCCAAAGGCCAGTACACCACTACAGTGGCCCAAAGGCCAGTACACCACTACAGTGGCCCAAAGGCCAGTACACCACTACAGGGGCCCAAAGGCCAGTACACCACTACAGTGGCCCAAAGGCCAGTACACCACTACAGGGGCCCAAAGGCCAGTACACCACTACAGTGGCCCAAAGGCCAGTACACCACTACAGTGGCCCAAAGGCCAGTACACCACTACAGTGGCCCAAAGGCCAGTACACCATTACAGTGGCCCAAAGGCCAGTACACCACTACAGTGGCCCAAAGGCCAGTACACCACTACAGTGGCCCAAAGGCCAGTACACCACTACAGTGGCCCAAAGGCCAGTACACCACTACAGTGGCCCAAAGGCCAGTACACCACTACAGTGGCCCAAAGGCCAGTACACCACTACAGTGGCCCAAAGGCCAGTACACCACTACAGTGGCCCAAAGGCCAGTACACCACTACAGTGGCCCAAAGGCCAGTACACCACTACAGTGGCCCAAAGGCCAGTACACCACTACAGTGGCCCAAAAGCCAGTACAGGGCCCTCGTGACCAAATTAAAGCACGTAGCACCTCCAACGCAAATCTTAACCACAATGAACTAGATTTAGCAGTAAGCTTTGCCATTTAAACCAATTTGAGGGTGTTAGTATGATCAGATCACAAACCAATGATAGATACAGCCCAGCATTGCTAACCGATGCTGCTGAGTTTGGCAGAAACGTCTAGAACAAGCCCCATTGCAAAGGGGCATTTTACAACGCTCTGTTTTATTGACTGATAGATTAAATTACACTCATTGATGAAATAATTGATGAAGTTATTGATGAAGTTATTGATGGGAAATAACGGGTGACAGTGCACTATAGGGGGAGTGCAGGGGGAGCAGTTACCACGCCACTCTGTGTGCATTTTACACACCATATCAGGTTCGCGGTGGTATTAGTATGCTTGGTGAAACCCCGTGATTTCCACTGTTGCCTTTGGAGAGCCGCAGTGTGTGTGTGTTTCTGTTTCTCTGCACTTTAGTTATGAATTATGGTAGTTTATTACACAGTGGACTGACCACGCCTGGTTTCCTTAGGCTGAACTGATTGCTGATTGGTTGCTGGATCACTTCCGAGAGCACAGACTACACCTGTCAGTCCTTGTTGTGCGTTGCTTAATTGTAGGTGCTGTCGGGAGCGCTCATTTCGAAACTCTCAACAGTACATATAAAACAAGGGGAAATGTGTCGTCTTTGTACGTAAAACTGCAGTGGTCTACTGTGGTCTAGACTCTCTGAGAATCTGCACTAGGACCAGCGTGGCTTAAACATGCAAGGACCGTGGGCCCATATTCCTAATATTCCTAATATAAGATAATATTTTCCACTTTAGAGAAAAAAATAAGATTTTAAGTCTCATTACAAGACTAAAACACTTGTTAAGAAAGACATTTTTTACAGTGTATGGACAGGGGAAAACTGATCCCAGATCAGCAGTCCTTTTGCTATGCCTTGCAGAGTCCCGCCTTTTTCACTACTCAGCTGAGAGATCTGCAGGGCTGACTCACACATAGATAGGAGAGAAAGAGAGAGAAAGAAAGCAAAAGAGAAAGAGAGAGAAAGAGAGAGAGAGATAGTGAGAGATAGTGAAAGAGAATTTAAATATTGAATTGAATTGAGACAAAGAGAATGAGAGAGAGAGAGAGGTAGGATAATGAGAGTGAAAGAGAGAGGTTGAGGGAGCGAGAGCGAGAGGAGGGAGAAAAAATGAGCGAGGGAGGGAGAGAGACAGAGGGAGAGACACAAAAAGATGGAGAGAGAGAGGAAGGAGAATGAGAGTGAAAAAGAGAGGTTGAGGGAGCGAGAAAAAGAGAGGAGCTAGAAAGAGTGAGAGAGGGAGAGAGAGAGAGAGGAAGTGAGAGAGAGGAGGGAGAAAAAGTGAGAGGAGGAGAGAGGGAGGGAGAGAGAGAGATAGAGAGAGAGAGGGAGAGAGAGAGAGAGAGAGAGAGAGGGGAAGTGAGAGAGAGGAGGGAGAAAAGGTGAGAGGAGGAGAGAGGGAGGGAGAGAGAGAGATAGAGAGAGGGAGAGAGAGAGAGAGATAGAGAGAGAGAGAGAGAGAGAGAGAGAGAGAGAGAGAGAGAGAGAGGGAGAGAGAGAGAGAGAGAGAGAGAGGGAGAGAGAGAGAGAGAGAGAGAGAGGGAGAGAGAGGGAGAGAGAGAGAGAGAGAGAGAGAGAGAGAGAGAGGAGCAGCCATGATGTACCTCCTTGCTGTGCTCCTTGGGCTGATGCTGTTCCCTGTAAGTCTCAAAGCCAGAGCTGTGACAGAGCTGGATTTGCCATGACCAGCGGGGCCTGTCACACCCTGGGGAAAGCTCCAGGGGTTGCCAGCTCTATTCACATTCACTTGCCTGAGATCGCCCACGGTGCTACAATGCCTCAGTTTGGAAAATAAATAATGATGACATTTCGTTTGTGGCCACGACATTAAGGGCTCATGATGGTTAAAAATACCAATGCAAACATGCTGGTCTCGGACCAGACGTGCGTCCAGCAAACACGTTGAACAGAATCCTAATGTTCTCTGCAAATTATGTTCCTGCTACTACAGAATGATTTCAAATTTAAGGTTCTATTTTGTTTGCCAGTGACATTGATTTAATTAAAATGGACGCAATGAGGAAGAAGAGGGATTTTCACTGTGGATTACACATGGATTTGTTCAAATAAATTAGGTCCCTATAACAGGCAAATTTAATACAGACTAACTTATCTTGCTATCTTCCATGTTTGCTTGCATTACCGTTTCAGACTCCTGCCTCACATTGGTGGAGGTTTGTGGCAAACAGAAAAAACCTGAATTTGCTCACACACGGGCTGAGGCTAACCTGAGCTAATATTCACCTGCCTGGCCCCTGCATTCATCAAGTACTCCAGCATAGGGGTGCTGATCCAGGATCAGTTTAGCCTTTTAGTGGATAATGTTGGGACAGATTTACGCCTGATCTACTCTGAGACACTCTGATTATGGCCCTTGGTCTTTTAGTCCTTAATGAAAGCGAAAGGTTTTACAGTATAATGAAGTCATGTTACTCAGCAATCTGGATATACAACGCTGGAGCCAAATGCAAAGACCTTATCAGCAATTCTTGAGCATGTAGCTGTTTTATAGCCTTGCAGTCCCCTGGAGTTGAACAGTAGCTGAATTAGCTCTGGGCCTGCTGTTGTCTTTGGCAGAGTGAGGTGTGGGTTGCCAGATTTTCTGGGCACCCTCGCTTATGTGGGCGTAGAAAAACCAAAAACGGTTAATCATGTCGATGACAGTGCTGAACTGTCTGTCTGGCATTTTTATTTTAAGATGATTCTTTGCTCTCTTTGCTACTCGGTGTTCAGTTGTGATTTAATTTGGGAGGAAAGCATCGCAGGGGGCGGTTGATTGATTGCAGCTTTATGGTTGCTGTTCAATGCCGCTGAGCGGGACGGCTAGCTCCTGTGGATGGATCGATACGGACCCGGCCCTGCCCGTTTACGCTCACCGTTTACCTGCCCCTGCAGTCTGTGACAGGGGTCTTTAGCCTGTACATGTAAAACTATACGGGCTGAGGCCAGTCTGTGACAGGGGTCTTTAGCCTGTACATGTAAAACTATACGGGCTGAGGCCAGTCTGTGACAGGGGTCTTTAGCCTGTACATGTAAAACTATACGGGCTGAGACCAGTCTGTGACAGGGGTCTTTAGCCTGTACATGTAAAACTATACGGGCTGAGACCAGTCTGTGTCAGGGGTCTTTAGCCTGTACATGTAAAACTATACGGGCTGAGGCCAGTCTGTGACAGGGGTCTTTAGCCTGTACATGTAAAACTATACGGGCTGAGACCAGTCTGTGACAGGGGTCTTTAGCCTGTACATGTAAAACTATACGGGCTGAGGCCAGTCTGTGACAGGGGTCTTTAGCCTGTACATATAAAACTATACGGTCTGAGGCCAGTCTGTGACACGGGTCTTTAGCCTGTACATGTAAAACTATACGGTCTGAGGCCAGTCTGTGACACGGGTCTTTAGCCTGTACATGTAAAACTATACGGGCTGAGGCCAGTCTGTGACAGGGGTCTTTAGCCTGTACATGTAAAACTATACGGGCTGAGGCCAGTCTGTGACAGGGGTCTTTAGCCTGTACATGTAAAACTATACGGGCTGAGGCCAGTCTGTGACAGGGGTCTTTAGCCTGTACATGTAAAACTATACGGGCTGGCGGTCAGCCTAAGCTATTCTTGGAACGTGTGCTATAGCTGTGCTTTTGAGTGTGGAGTTTCCATTGGACGGCCACACCTGATCCAGTCCACGAGGCAGACCCTCAGAGCCGTATGTTAAATGAATGATTCATACGTTTCAGTGAATCTTGGGAATTGCATTGATCTGTGAATCTCATTAACCCACTTAAGACGTTCCCTGATTAAGTCTAGCGCAGTCACGTTTAACTCTGCAGAGTGTTCAGTGTGTAATCTGGGACTGAAGGGCTGTGTGGAGGCATCCTTTGGGTGAAGCAGCTGTCAAAAGGACAGTAACCCTTAATTGGTTAGTGAGGTGAATACTGGAATGTCAGAGAGGTATGCTTCAGATCACCTATGAGCTTCTACAGTAGAACAAGGTGCATTCTGGAATGGAAGTTGTTCCAAAATGCACCATCTTTAACCCTTTAAGGTGTATAACATCACAAAAATGTGATGAGAAAGAATGTTATTCACTGAACATTCAAATGCTGATGTAACCATCACTACTGGTCATCGAAAGTAATGGAGTTCTAGAACACTGACTTAAAATTTGGGAAAAAAACATTACAAAAAACCAACTCTTCAAAGAATAGAATAGAATAGAATAGAATAACTTGTAAAGAAATTTCAGTTGTAGCCCCAGCAACAACAAAAAAAACAGACAGTGGGGCAGACCCACAACAAACAAACAAACAAACACAACTGCGAACATCAAAAGCAACAGCAGCTCCTCATCTGCCTCTGCTGTCCAGTGTCACCAAGCAGTCCAACTACCACAGGGACAAAACTGCCCACGAGTCGACCAGAACAATGCGGATCTCCCGGATCACAGCTGCTCCAATCCAAGCCCCGCCGTCACACACAAACTCCGCCTCCTTTCGAGGATTGTTGCCCGCAGTCCCATATCAGTCCCGATACTCAAACTCTGGTTACAGAATAAAAACCCTGTCACCGCAGATCTAATGGACATTTCGGAGTAGGCTACATGTTTTGAATGCGTCTCCACGGTGACGACCATAAACAAAACCAGCCCGATTGGACAATTTGATAATAATTATAAAAAAGAGCAGCAGGAGTGCCCTGAAAAATGATCTGCTTGCTTCCCTGTCCTATAACACATAGCAGCGCATGAAAAAAACAAAAGACAAAAACTTGATACAACAAAACACATTCAAATTAACAAACAGGAAAATGAGAAACAGCTAGACTACATGTCACCACTACAGCGCCATAGGACGTCATGTGACTTGACACTTTATTTACTTGAATTGTTACTTTAGTGTACTGGTACGTTACTGTATCCTTATTTTTTGTAAAACAGGCTACTCTCATTTTGTGGCTATAAACCTATGGTAATCTACCCATGCTGTCCAGTTCTTACTGTAGTTCTGCTGGCCTGCATTAAAACACTGGTCACATTCTCTCTCAGTGTTGCACTGAAAATACAGGAGCCTATAGAAAGGTTTCACTCTTTAATGAGACCCCCAAATCCTGTGGGTTTTTCTTCATCTCACATGCTATTTTTGTTTACAAGGGGGAGAGGGGTTGACCCAGTTCTTGGCGCACCCTCCCCCAATACCATAGAGTGTCTGTAAAACGATCCACAGTGCTTCATTAAAACCATCAATATTCCTGTTTCCTGCTTGTAGCACAGACAAATTGACTCTACTTTTAATCTTCTGTTGAGTCTGATGAGTTTTTGAGGTGCTTTAATGGGACAGGAGTCTGAGGAGAGGATGGTCGTGCTGGAGAGTAATGGCTGGCGTGTTTAGAAGAGCTTTGGGGCTTCTGATTGGCTCGGATGAGCGCTATGGTCTGGTATCCAATCCGATCTGTACCAGTGCCAACTGTGGTGTATATCTGGCCATAGCTCACGGTGTGATTGCTTAAAGCTGCACATAAAGTGTGTTCCTCTGATTTGAGTGCACTGACAGCGGAGGTATCGTTTGTAGCGGAGGTTGCAGCCATAAGCGCATCTGGTGAATTTGACAGGACATTTTCAGAACAACATTATTTCTGTCCAGTTTGAAACTTGTAGTTCTGCCTCTTGAAATGCCGTTATGTCACCTACAGTCGTACAAGTACAGCCCTGCCATGCACTCACCTGCATTCTGTCAACCAATGATTTACCTGCATGCTAATCACTCACCAACATGATAATGACTCACCTGCACTCCAACGACTCACCTGCATGCGAATCACTCACCAACATGTTAATGAATCACCTGTATTCCAACGACTCACCTGCATGCGAATCACTCACCAACATGTTAATGACTCACCTGTATTCCAACGACTCACCTGCATGTGAATCACTCACCAACATGTTAATGACTCACCTGCACTCCAACGACACACCTGCACGCTAATGACTCTTTTCAACACTATGTGCTAGACAGACATAGGCAGTGCTAGCTAGCCTATGATAGAGATATCTCTCATTGTTGGCCGTTGGTATCCACCTCCGTACACCTGACTGCAGTAGAGTCCTGCAGCTCGGCATGCATTGTCATTGTTAACTCATGGCGGCTCAGACTGGAACCTGCGGTCCTGCCCTGGTGATGAAGGGCCCTTCTTTACTGCACCACACAGAGGCACAGAGAGAGACGCTGGTTCTAAATCAGCCCCCCAAAAGATCAATAGCAAACATAAAACTGTTGCCTGCTGAAAGAATAAATATGGGGTAACAATGATGTCAACGGAAGTGTAAATCGAGCTCTGCCACCCCCCCCAATCCCCCACTCCTCTCTCTGGCTCCGCCCCTCGTGCTGCTGTCACGTCTCCGTCCGTTTGTCTGTCACTGTCTCCTTGGCATTTGAAACGCGGCTGAGAAAATGTCAGGCGGGCATTCAGGGGGCCGTTGGCCGTCATCAGGAACAGACTCGCCTGTCTGCCCCCTATGAAAACACGCATCTGATTCCCCAGTATTTCCGGCAGTTTACATAAGAACAGAAGAGGAAAAATCGATTGGCGGCAAAATCAATATGAGATATTGGATATGCGAGATGGAAGCAAAGGGCCGTGTAACAGCTGTGGGATTAGTGTTTGCTGAATTATTAATATTGTATTTAATAGGAATACCAATTCTAATGCAATTGACTGTCAAAAAGCATATTCATCACCGTTTCTCTCGATGTCAACAGCATAGAGTTTCTATATTTATATCTTTATTGTTTTTCTTTTTTAAGCGGCAAGATGCGCCACTGAAATAAGCAGCTCTTTGTTTTCCATGTGGGATACTTTGGGAAGAACTCCTGAAGGCTTAGGGATTGATTCGAGGACTGGAAAGGGGCTTTTAAATCAGGAATACCATCATAGTGGGGCTATTTTATTTTTTTAATCATCGCTGAATTGCACTTTAATTCACTTAATTGATGTAATGATTCTGTTGGATGACTTTGTTTGATATGTTTGTTGGTGTGTTGTGGGTCTGCCCCACTGTCTGTCTTTTTTTGTTGTTGCTGGGGCTACAACTGAAGTTCCCTTGCGGGAAAATAAAAGTTATTCTATTCTATTCTATTCTATAGACAGTCACCTCCCGAATTATTGGCACCCCCGACCCACAATGTTCCTGTAATGCTGTATAAACGTTGTGGTGCTGACTGATGCTGTTCCGGAAGAGGGGGACGGGAGAGCGGAATAACCGCATCGGCCGGGAATGTTTTCCGGCATAGGATGGGCCGGCAGCCACGTAGCCTCCCTGTCTCACACGGCTGTCTCACACGGCTGTCTCACACGGCTGTCTCACACGGCTGTCTCACACGGCTGTATCACACGGCTGTCTCACACGGCTGTATCACACGGCTGTATCACACGGCTGTCTCACACGGCTGTATCACACGGCTGTCCCACACGGCTGTATCACACGGCTGTCTCACACGGCTGTATCACACGGCTGTCCCACACGGCTGTATCACACGGCTGTCTCACACGGCTGTCACAAAGAGCATCCAGGAGCTGTGACACAGGAATTGATACGTCCCCTTCAGCCAGTAACAAAGCTCTCCCCTCTTCCCTATATATCCCTATATCTCTCTCTCTCTCTATTATTCCCTTCCTCCCATTCTCTCTCCCTCTCTCTATTATTCCCTTTCTCCAATTCTCTCTCCCTCTCTTTCTTTTTCACTCTCTCCATCTCACCCTTTTTACTCTCTCTTTTTATCTCTCTCTTTCATTCTCTTGCAGTCTCTCTCTCTCTCTTTTTCTCTCCTGCTTTAGCCACACACTGCAAGGTGTGACCAAACACAAATGAGATTTATTGATTTTTCCTTTTCCCTTTTTTATATTCCCCTGCAGGGCTGTATGCTGTCCTAGTAAACAGCGGCGCTTATCCAGATCGGAGGAGGAGTTCCTGGCTGTGTGATGTCTAATCTGTGTCTTCCTGCTTCTCTCAGAACAGACGATCCTAAACCTGGCTCCGCCCCCCCTGCTGAAGACCCTCCCTCTGTTTCTTCTGGAGGCGTGTCCTTTCTAAGCTCCTCCCTCCCCGGTGCTCCCACTCTTAGTCCTTGCTGTCCTGTTTTCTACGCTCACCTGCCTCAGGTAAGCTCACAGCTCTGCTCTCAGCTGTCGTTAATAACCTAATCAGCCCCTTTTAGGTGAATGCAGGAGCTATGTGAACTAAAACATGGGTGTCTGAAGCCGAAAGACCCATGTGAGTGGAAAACAAAAGTAGAACTAACACATTATATTATGCATAGCATTCAGTAGCGCTGTGTTATATGGGAAGTGTGCTATAGCTTTGTGTTATATGGCCAGTGTGCTGTATCATTGTGTTATATGGGAAGTGTGCTGTAGCATTGTGTTATATGGGAAGTGTGCTGTATCATTGTGTTATATGGGAAGTGTGCTGTATCATATTGTTATATGGGAAGTGTGTTATAGCATTGTGTTATATGGGAAGTGTGCTGTAGCATTGTGTTATATTGTGAGGGTTGGGGGGCGGAGATCAGACGCAACAGGAATCTTAATAAAGCGACTCACTAGGCAGTGAGATCGCCACTAAATCTCATAAGAGACTGAGGAAGGGATAAAACGAATAACAGAAAAGCTACGACTCCAAGGGAATATCCCAACTAAAACAGAAACCTCAAACGGAGGATAGCAGACTAAGGAGGAGGAGAAATAGCTTCTTAGCCCTAAAACGAAACGAGAAGAAAATAACAAAAAGGAGCGAGGAGGTACAGCCCCAACACTGGGCGTGGCACTCTAAAACTCCGTTCTCCAAAGAGAAGGAGCAGGAGTAGACTGCAGTCAAGAAATCCTCCTAGTTTCTCACTTCCGTGACAATTTCTAGCTAAAGGAAGTCACAGAAGCGCTACACCCAATCCCTCCTCTTTATAATTCAAGCAAGAGATTATCTACTTTTCTACTATCTGCTCTTGTGGGGGTTTAGGCTGGTTTTTATGTGAAGCGCATTGTGACAACTAGTCGTGAAATGCGCTATATAAATAAATATTGATTTGATGATTTGATTTGATTTACTTAGATGTGAGTCGATAATTCTTGAACTTAATATTATAAAAAGTACAGAGTACTGAAAAGTACTGTTGTAATACCAAAACAGACTCTCGTGTATAGACGACACTAAAGTGCCATTTCTCTGTGAATCAAGCCTCTAAGTAAGGTTCGACAGGTGCAACAGCGAACGCAATCAACACGCCTGCAGCTCTCAAGACCAATGAGCGCAGGAGGAGTTGCAGGCAGAGAATCTGCACGTGTAAGAACCATTAGGGCAATTAGACGTGGCAAACTCTAATTAGTGAATCAGGGGTGGAAAGGAATGGAGCAGAATGCTACAGCCACCCAAAACCATGACATATACAATGGGGGAAATAAGTATTGGACATGTCAACAATTTTATTATCAAACATATTTCCAATGTAGCTATTCACATGAGATTTTGACCAGACATTGGTATTAACTCAATAAAACTACACAGCTAAAAAAATTGTAATGTTCCAATTCTTTAAAAAAGTTATGTGCAATAAAGTGAAATGACACAGGAAAAAAGTATTGAACACGCTAAATTAAATGTGGTAGAAAAGCCATATTTATTTATATTTGGTTGCATATCCTTTGCATGCCATGACTTTATGATGTCTGTGACCCAACAACATCAAAAGGCTCTTGATATTTTATTTGCTGATACTCTTACAAGCGATACTATAACAGCTCTGCATTTGAATGGATCTCTATGGGAATTGGGGGTTGAGACAAGATTTAACTGTAAATTACACTGGAACAGTATAGAACACATGGTTGGCTAAGTGGCTCTAAGTCATCAAGGGTCTGATGTATTAAACAAGCCTTTAACCATCACTCTGCTGCCAGAAATACAGTAGATATGGATGGATAACTTGAAGGGTTTCTTCTCCTGACTTATTTTTCCATAGAGTTCAATAGGAAAATCTGTCAGGAGAAACAACCCTTAAAGTGATCCTTCCATATCTTCTGTATTTCTGGCAGCAGAGTGATGGTTAAAGGCTTGTTTAATACATCAGACCCTTGATGACTTAGAGCCACTTAGCCAACCTTGTGTTCTATATTGTTCCAGTGTAATTTACAGCTAAATCTTGTCCCACCCCCCAATTCCCATAGAAATCCATTCAAATGCAGAGCTGTTATAGTATCGCTTGTAAGAGTACCAGCAAATAAGATATCAAGAGCCTTTTGATGTTGTTGGGTCACAGACATCATAAAGTCATGGCATGCAAAGGATATGCAACCAAATATAAAAAATATGGCTTTTCTACCACATTTAATTTAGCGTGTTCAATACTTTTTTCCTGTGTCATTTCACTTTATTGCACATAACTTTTTTAAAGAATTGGAACGTTACAATTTTTTTAGCTGTGTAGTTTTATTGAGTTAATACCAATGTCTGGTCAAAATCTCATGTGAATAGCTACATTGGAAATATGTTTGAGAATAAAATTGTTGACGTGTCCAATACTTATTTCCCCCATTGTATGGAAAGCGTGCTGTATCATTGTGTTATATGGGAAGTGTGTTATAGCATTGTGTTATATGGGAAGTGTGTTATAACATTGTGCTATATGGGAAGTGTGTTATAGCATTGTATTATATGGGAAGTGTGTTATAGAATTGTGTTATATGGGAAGTGTGTTATAGCATTGTGTTATATGGGAAGTGTGTTATAGCATTGTGTTATATGGGAAGTGTGTTATAACATTGTGCTATATGGGAAGTGTGTTATAGCATTGTGTTATATGGGAAGTGTGTTATAGAATTGTGTTATATGGGAAGTGTGTTATAGCATTGTGTTATATGGGAAGTGTGTTATAGCATTGTGTTATATGGGAAGTGTGTTATAGCATTGTGTTATATGGAAAGTGTGTTACAGCATTGTGTTATATGGGAAGTGTGTTATAGCATTGTGTTATATGGGAAGTGTGTTATATGGGAAGCGTGCTGTATCATTGTGTTATATGGCCTGTGTGCTATAGCATTGTGTTATATGGGAAGTGTGTTATAACACTGTGCTATATGGCCAGTGTGCTATAGCATTGTGTTATATGGGAAGTGTGTTATAGCATTGTGTTATATGGCCAGTGTGCTATAGCATTGTGTTATATGGGAAGTGTGCTGTAGCATTGTGTTATATGAGAAGTATGCTGTAGCATTGTGTTATATGGCCAGTGTGCAATAGCATTGTGTTATATGGGAAGTGTGTTATAGCATTGTGTTATATGGCCAGTGTGCTATAGCATTGTGTTATATGGCAAGTGTGTTATAGCATTGTGTTATATGGGAAGTGTGCTGTATCATTGTGTTATATGGGAAGCGTGCTGTATCATTGTGTTATATGGGAAGTGTGTTATATTGGAAGCGTGCTGTATCATTGTGTTATATGGGAAGTGTGTTATATGGGAAGCGTGCTGTATCATTGTGTT
Source organism: Ilyophis sp. 1 JC-2022 (assembly GCA_022702515.1). Lineage (NCBI taxonomy): Eukaryota > Metazoa > Chordata > Actinopteri > Anguilliformes > Synaphobranchidae > Ilyophis > Ilyophis sp. 1 JC-2022. Next base: position 4,299,723 of record CM040404.1, on the reverse strand, counting down.
ATATGGGAAGCGTGCTGTATCATTGTGTTATATGGGAAGTGTGCTGTATCATTGTGTTATATGGGAAGCGTGCTGTATCATTGTGTTATATGGGAAGTGTGTTATATGGGAAGCGTGCTGTATCATTGTGTTATATGGGAAGTGTGCTGTATCATTGTGTTATATGGGAAGCGTGCTGTATCATTGTGTTATATGGGAAGTGTGCTGTATCATTGTGTTATATGGGAAGTGTGCTGTATCATTGTGTTATATGGGAAGCGTGCTGTATCATTGTGTTATATGGGAAGTGTGCTGTATCATTGTGTTATATGGGAAGTGTGCTGTATCATTGTGTTATATGGCCAGTGTGCTGTATCATTGTGTTATATGGGAAGTGTGCTGTATCTGTAACGTTCCGCTCCCTTCCTGTCCGTTCTCCATGTTTTTCCCTTTCCTCCCGTGTCATGATGGATTCCCTGTGTCCGTGTTTTCCCTGTCGCTACAGGCTGGGCGTGCCCCTTCTGTCTGATTCTCTCTGTTCCCTCACTTTAGGTTCAACCTATCTCCTTTCCCCCTTCCTGCATGCATTCCGCACCAGTCAATTAGTCAATCACCCTCGGTTACATTCCTCATGCTTTTGGTTATTGGTTTCAATTTCACTCCCCTACTTATACCTCTCGCTGGCTGCTATTCGGCACCAGTTCGTTAACGTTGTTCGTGCGTTTCATGGTCTCCTGTATGTTGGTGCTGTTTAACTAAAGCTCTGCTGTGGGTTCCCCCGATCTACCTCCTTGGTTCCTAGACCAGTGTTCTCCATGGATCCAGCCTGTAGCAGTCCAGTCTCCCTGTCTGTGTTGCGGTACCCCCGCCAAGACTAACGTTGCCTGCGCAGTTGGATTCTCTGCCTCCAGCCCAGTTCCTGTTGGACCCTCCGGTCCAGAGTCCGTTCCTGTGATCCAGTTCCTGTTGGACCTCCCGGTCCAGATCAAGTCCAGTTCCGGTTCGGAACAAAAACCTTGTTCCCGTGATCCAGTTCCTATTGGACCTCCCGGTCCAGATCAAGTCCAGTTCCGGTTCGGAACAAAACCTTGTTCCCGTGACCCAGTTCCTGTTGGACCTCCCGGTCCAGATCAAGTCCAGTTCCGGTTCGGAACAAAACCTTCGTTCCCGTGATCCAGTTCCTGTTGGACCTCCCGGTCCAGATCAAGTCCAGTTCCGGTTCGGAACAAAACCTTCGTTCCCGTGATCCAGTTCCTGTTGGACCTCCCGGTCCAGATCAAGTCCAGTTCCGGTTCGGAACCAATCCTTCATTCCCGTGATCCAGTTCCTGTTGGATCTTCCGGTCCAGATCAAGTCCAGTTCCGGTTCGGAACAAACCTTCGTTCCCGTGATCCGGTTCCAGTGTGGGCCTCCTGGCCCAGTACAAGCCCAGCTCCGGTTTGGAGCAGTTCGCTACTTCCTGGACACTCTTTGACTTTTTGTTAAGTTTGTGTTGAGCTTGGGACTACCCCAAAGCTCCTAATAAACACCCATTCCTGTTTCCCTGTCTCTTGGTCGTGCATTTGGGTTCAGCCCGTGTTTGGTTCGTGACAGAATGAACTGGTCTTAAAACATGGACCCAGCCGACCTCGAGCAGATCCGCCACGCCTTTTTCACCCAGTCTGCAGTCAGCGACAAACAAGGCCGCCGGATGGACGACGTGTTGGAAGTGCTGGGGGGGCTTACGGAGCAGGTTGCTCAACTAGCGCGTCACCTGCCTCTTCCTCGGATCCCTGTGGGCCCAACACCCGAACTGTCTCCCGAGGTTCCGGTCCCCTCTCCTGGCCGGGAGCCCAGAGTTCAACACCCCGAATTATACCGCGGGGGGCTGGGGAGGTGCCGTGAATTTTTAATGAAGTGCGACATTGTCTTTCGCATGCAGCCCACTTCCTTCGCCTCCGACCCATGCAAGATCGCCGTCGTCATGAGCAGCCTGGGAGGCAGTGCCCTGGAGTGGGCCACAGCTATTTGGGACATTCAGGCTCCTACGTGCAACAACTTCGCCCTCTTCACCGCGGAGATGCGGCGCGTCTTTGACCACCCGATCTGCGGTCTAGACGCTACCCAGCGCCTCCTACAGGTCCGGCAGGGCAGCCGCAGCGTAGCGGAGATGGCCATCCAGTTCCGCACCCTCGCTGCTGAGGCGGGATGGAACGACACCTCCCTTCAGGGGGCCTTTCGTCAGGCTCTCAGTGAGGAGCTGAAGGACCAGCTAGCGACTCGGGAGGAGGCTAACTCGCTCAATGGCCTCATCAGCTTGGCTATCGCCATCGATAACCGTCTCAGAACCCGGGCCCGTGAGCGAGAGAAGAATCCCTCCCGTCTTCCGCCCTATGCCCCTTCCCGGGCTCGCCAACCCTCTCCCGTCCAGGGACCGAAAGTCGTCGCTTTGTCTCCCGAGGAGGAGCCCATGCAACTGGGCAAGATCACGGTGGACGCCGAGGAGCGCCAACGCCGTTTCCGCACCCAGTCCTGTTTCTACTGTGGCAAGACAGGCCACCAAATAGCTTCTTGTCCCATCCGCCCAAAAGAAAGGGCTCGCCAGTAAGACTGGGTGTACTGACGAGCCCCATCATCCCAAACCATGCGGCCCAGAACCGCCTTGAATTCAAGGTCACTCTCCTGTGGAGGGACAACACCGCCTCTACATTTGCCCTAATCGACTCCGGGGCCGATTCCAGTTTCATTGATATCACCTTTGTCAAGAGGTACGGGATCCCCACGGAGGCCTTACCCAACCCCATCACTGCTCACGCCCTGGACGGTAGGAGTCTGGGGTTAGTTACCCACTCCACCGTTCCCCTACAGCTCGTTGTTTCTGGCAATCATCGGGAGACGATCCAACTCCTACTGATTCACTCCAAACAGTCCTCCATGGTCCTGGGACAGACCTGGCTGCGCCTCCACAACCCCCACATCGATTGGCTAGCCGGTCGCATCCTGGCATGGAGCGGTCACTGTCTAGCCAACTGTCTCCGCTCTGCTCTACCCCCCCCGGGGGCCACGAGTAACAGACCTATCCCTCCTGTACCCGACCTAGCCAATGTTCCCAGCCATTATCATGACCTGTCACAAGTGTTTTCTAAATCACGTGCCCTGTCTTTGCCTCCTCACAGACCCTACGACTGTTGCATCGACCTGCTGGCGGGAGCCAAGCTTCCATCTGGTCGCCTCTACAGCCTGTCGGGCCCGGAGAAGCTGGCCATGGAAACCTACATCCACGAGTCACTTGCGTCAGGCATAATCCGTCCCTCCTCATCCCCGGTTGGTGCAGGGTTCTTCTTCGTTGGGAAGAAGGACGGCTCATTGCGGCCCTGCATCGACTACCGGGGTCTCAATGAGGTTACTGTCCGCAACAAGTACCCTCTTCCCCTCATTAACACTGCCTTTGAACCCCTCTCCCAGGCAGTCATCTTCACCAAACTCGACCTCCGTAACGCGTACCACCTGGTGCGTATACGCGAGGGGGACGAGTGGAAGACTGCATTCAACACCCCGTTGGGCCACTACGAGTACCTGGTGGTCCCGTTCGGCCTCACTAATGCCCCAGCAGTCTTCCAGGGGATGGTGAATGATGTCCTGCGTGACCTGTCGGGCAAAAGTGTCTTTGTCTATATAGATGACATCCTCATTTTTTCCAAATCCCCCCAGGAACACGTTCTCCACGTCCGGGAGGTTCTCCAGCGGCTACTGGAGAACCAGCTCTTCGTGAAAGCCGAGAAGTGCTCGTTCCACGTCTCGTCTGTCCCGTTCCTCGGCTTCATCATCGAGAAGGGCAGTATCCGGGCGGACCCTACCAAAGTCAAGGCGGTGACAGAATGGCCCCAACCATCCTCACGTAAGCACCTCCAACAGTTCCTCGGGTTCGCCAATTTTTATCGTCGGTTCATCCGCAATTACAGTGTCATTGCTGCCCCACTTACCAAACTCACCTCCACGTCCATTCCCTATTGCTGGAATCCCGAGGCTCAACGGGCCTTCGAACAACTCAAGGCTCGATTTTCCACTGCCCCCATTCTCTGTCACCCCGACACCACCCGTCAGTTTACTGTGGAGGTTGATGCCTCCGACACCGGGGTGGGGGCCATTCTGTCTCAGCGTGCCGCCTTGGACAGCAAGCTCCATCCCTGTGCCTTCTTCTCCCGGAGACTGTCCTCCGCTGAGCGCAATTATGATGTCGGGGACCGGGAACTTCTAGCGATAAAGCTGGCACTGGAGGAATGGCGTCATTGGCTGGAGGGGGCAGGTAACCCATTTATTGTCCTCACGGACCACCACAATTTAATTTATATTAGGTCCGCCAAGAGGCTTAACGCCCGTCAGGCTAGGTGGTCGCTGTTTTTTGCCCGTTTTAATTTCTCAGTAACCTTCCGCCCTGGCTCTCGTAACACCAAGGCTGATGCCTTGTCCCGCATTTTTTCCCCCCCCTCCAGTCCTGCTGACCCGGAGCCCATTATACCCACTTCCTGTATTGTGGCTGCGGTGTCCTGGGAGATCGAAGAAGTCGTGAAGGCCGCCCAGGCCTCCCAACCGGATCCCCGCAATAACCCTAACCCCTCTCTGTTTGTGCCCGACTCTGTCCGTCCCCAGGTTCTGGAATGGGTTCACGCCTCCCGTCTGGCTTGTCACCCAGGGGTTGCCAGAACCATCGCCCTGGTCAGGAGGAGCTTTTGGTGGCCCACCCTCAAGGGGGATACCCGTGCGTTTGTCCTAGCCTGCCCCGTTTGCGCCAGGAGCAAGGCATCCCACCAGCCTCCCTCTGGGCTTCTCCACCCCCTCCCTGTCCCGGGCCGTCCTTGGAGTCACATTGGGGTAGACTTCGTCACCGGGCTACCATTGTCAGAGGGCAACACCACCATCCTGACTATTGTGGACCAGTTCTCCAAGGCGGTTCACTTTATCCCTCTTCCCAAACTCCCTTCCGCCCTCGAAACAGCGGAGCTCCTGGTGCTGCACGTTGTCAGGCTGCACGGGATCCCATCCGACATCGTATCGGACCGTGGGCCCCAATTCTCCTCCCAGGTGTGGAAGGCGTTCTGTGTGGCCCTGGGTGCGTCGGCTAGTCTGTCGTCGGGGTTCCATCCCCAGACTAACGGCCAGGCGGAGAGGGCGAACCAGGACCTGGGGGCCGCCCTGCGGTGCATTACTGCTCGCAACCCCGCTTCCTGGAGCCGTTTCCTCCCTTGGGTGGAGTATGCGCATAACTCCCTGAAGTGCGCATCCACGGGGATGTCGCCCTTCGAGTGCTCATTGGGGTACCAACCTCCCCTCCTCCCGGCCCAGGAAGCCGAGGTGGCAGTTCCCACCGTCAAGTCCCACTTCCTGAGATGCAAGCGGACGTGGAAACTCACACGCACCGCACTCCTTCGCTCAAACTCCCGTACCCAGCGTCTGGCAGACCTTCACAGGACCGCAGCCCCGCAGTACAGGGCCGGTCAGCAGGTCTGGCTGTCCACAGCCAATATTCCCCTCCCCACGTCATCCAAGAAACTTCAACCCCGGTTTATTGGTCCCTTCCCCATTGTTTGCCTGGTCAACCCCGTTTCTGTTAAACTCTCCCTTCCTGTTTCCCTTAAGGTCCACCCCGTTTTCCACGTGAGCCAGATAAAGCCTGTCGCCTCCAGCCCCCTCAGTGCCCCGGCGGTCACTCCACCCCCGCCCCGGATCATCGACCACGCCCCGGCCTACACGGTGAGTCGGATACTCGACATTCGCCGCAAGGGCCGGGGCTTCCAATACCTGGTCGATTGGGAGGGTTATGGCCCGGAGGAGCGGTCCTGGCTCCACAAGAGCCTCATTCTGGACCACTCTCTCATCTCGGACTTTCACAAGCAGTTCCCGGACAAGACTAGGCCTCCGGATACGCCAGGTGGCGTTCTTTGAGGGGGGGGTACTGTAACGTTCTGCTCCCTTCCTGTCCGTTCTCCATGTTTTTCCCTTTCCTCCCGTGTCATGATGGATTCCCTGTGTCCGTGTTTTCCCTGTCGCTACAGGCTGGGCGTGCCCCTTCTGTCTGATTCTCTCTGTTCCCTCACTTTAGGTTCAACCTATCTCCTTTCCCCCTTCCTGCATGCATTCCGCACCAGTCAATTAGTCAATCACCCTCGGTTACATTCCTCATGCTTTTGGTTATTGGTTTCAATTTCACTCCCCTACTTATACCTCTCGCTGGCTGCTATTCGGCACCAGTTCGTTAACGTTGTTCGTGCGTTTCATGGTCTCCTGTATGTTGGTGCTGTTTAACTAAAGCTCTGCTGTGGGTTCCCCCGATCTACCTCCTTGGTTCCTAGACCAGTGTTCTCCATGGATCCAGCCTGTAGCAGTCCAGTCTCCCTGTCTGTGTTGCGGTACCCCCGCCAAGACTAACGTTGCCTGCGCAGTTGGATTCTCTGCCTCCAGCCCAGTTCCTGTTGGACCCTCCGGTCCAGAGTCCGTTCCTGTGATCCAGTTCCTGTTGGACCTCCCGGTCCAGATCAAGTCCAGTTCCGGTTCGGAACAAAAACCTTGTTCCCGTGATCCAGTTCCTATTGGACCTCCCGGTCCAGATCAAGTCCAGTTCCGGTTTGGAACAAAACCTTGTTCCCGTGACCCAGTTCCTGTTGGACCTCCCGGTCCAGATCAAGTCCAGTTCCGGTTCGGAACAAAACCTTCGTTCCCGTGATCCAGTTCCTG
>CM040404.1:4270533-4288033 GCA_022702515.1 Ilyophis sp. 1 JC-2022 | reverse complement strand
GTCACAATATCTGAGCAAGTATGCTAATTTTAGCTTCTTTTAGATATTGCAATATATGTTTTTATTTTAATTTTAAATACACTCCTGCAAAATATATTGCTGTATATCCCATCTTAAAGCACAACTGAACTTTGGTAGGATTGGTTATTGTTTGTATTGCCAGAATCCACTTTGTTCGCGTACGTATACATGCTACAAGTGTCATTTTGAGACCGTTTTAGCTGCCCTATAGAAGTGAATAGAACTTTTATTTTCCCACAAGGGAACTTCAGTTGTAGCCCCAGCAACAACAAAAAAAAAAACAGTGGGGCAGACCCACAACACACAAACAAACACACATACACACACACACACACACACACACACACACACACACACACACACACACACACACAAACAAACATATCAAACAAAGACATCCAACAGAATCATTACATCAATCAAGTGAATTAAAGTGCAATACAGCCATGATTAAAAATAGCCCCGCTGTCCCGAGATGTCCAGTGTCACCAAGCAACCAACACACAAACTCCGCCTCCACGACTCTCCTCCATACACGCAGCGCTGCGGTCTCTGTACACCGCCGAAACGGAGCACCGAACTGCGTCAATCTTCCCTGTCGTCTCCTCACTCCTCGCCTTGGCAGCCAGACAACCCAGTGGCGGGAGAGAGGCATCATCCCAGATGAATGCCTCGCCACCGGCTATGACCAACCTTGGGCTGTCTGGAAGACTCTTAATCGACTACGGGTTGGTGAAGGACGCTGCAGGGCATCCATGAAGAAATGGAATAGAACATCTTCCGCTGCATGTGCGTGTGGGGAACCCCAAACAATGGAACACCTCGTGAACTGTACCCAGGCCCCACAATGTACCGGAGATGACCTGGCCGAACCAACTGCTGCCGCGCTCGCCTGCGCCAACCACTGGAAAGACGAGATATAGAAGATGGCCGGACACGAAGAAGAAGACTCCTCCCCCGCATTATGTTCTCCTTCCCTGGCTGCCTTTTGAAGATTGCCTGCACTCCCGGATCAGCCCCAAAATCCTCAACTCCGGTGAAGAGCGATGGTAAACTTTGTTGCTGCAGTCTGCAGATCCAACGGACATTCCCGAGCATATGTTGCGAATGCGTCTCCATAGTGACCACCACAAACAAAATTATATCGACTAGACAATTCGTCAATATTATAAAAACGAGCAGCAGGAGTGCCCTGAAAAATCTCCAGCCCGCTTCCCCGTCCCACTACAGACACACAGCGCATGAAGAAAACAAAGACAAAAGCCAGACACAACAAAACACATTCTAATGAACAAACACAAACACGAGAGACAGCTGGACTACATGTAACCATTTCAGCGTCACGTGACATTCTTTTCTCCTGAGCATAGTTCAGGTATTGAATAGGGAAATGGAAACACCTGGGTAAATAAAGAGCTACAAATATGCAAAATATATGCAAAACAGAGGCTACTACACAGGTGTGGTTCACTTTTTAATTAAGCAATTAACCTCCCAGCATGCACTGGGTCAGGGCCTGGCTGGGGCGTTGCTACACTGTGAAAGAGGAGTGACCATTGGGACGGGTTTGATGGGAGATTCGCTGATGCTACCGTAGAGGAAACCTCAGTGATGGTGAAAGTGGCGTGACCGTTGGGACGGGTTAGATGGGAGATTCACTGATTAGTGTCTCCGGTGATCTCTCTGGGAGAAAAGGCAGCAGTGGGTGAAACACGCGCTCCAGGATCCTGGTGTCTGCGAGTCCATTTTGAAGCGAAAAGGAAAACAGTCCAACAATCTGACTTTTTACTGCAAATGTCAGCCCGAGCAAGAGAAGCCAGTTTAATAAAAAACAAATGTGGCCCGACGTGCCATTAAAGGTTTTTACATTTCTGCGTGTTTGTTTCATGTTTATCACAAATGTCCAGCATTTAAAAATTTGTGACAGAGTAAAATATGTGACAGAACACTGTCGGGTTCGAGGCTTAAAAAAGAACGGCTTCTTGGTGTCAAACTGTAAACAAACGATTTTCAGGTCTACAAAAACCTTCCAGGATTTTTTCCCAAGTAGAGTGTGTATGAAAGCTCTCAGTGGCACATTAGATAATAAAAATAAGTTTAGATTTTTCATGTTTTGATTTATTATGCGCTAATATGGTCCCGCTTTTATCCCTGTTTTCCTGTAATGTAAAGCACTACTGAACTGAACTAGGAGAAGGATAGCTTTTCCACTTTTCTGCTAATCATCTTTTGTGTACTTTGTGTTTGTATGTTTTGTTGGGGGGGTGCAGGGCCGTATTTTGGGTTCTGCATGTTTTTCTGGCATTTTTAAGCCTCTGATATATTTATATATTTACATATATGTATGTACACCTGTATAGGATGCATGTGAGTGTTCTAGCCGTGATATTACCTGAAGGTGGTGCTGCGTCACTGCTGCACAGGTAATTCCTATGATTTTTACGAAAGCAGAATATCCTCCATCTCTTTCTGGTGATTAATTTCCATCCTGCACCTTGTCAGTCATGTTGTGGTGCTGATGCACAGTGTGTGGGCTTCTCCTACATTAAGAGCAAATATGAAAATTATAAAATTACACGTCCATGTCAATGTTTATTTCAAAACATTCATCATTGAGAAGTTTAGATCTAGCTCAGGGGCATGTTGTGTGCCACAATGATAGCTTTTGAACACCGGCTTGTCAAGTCATTAACCGGCATTTAAACAACTAGAAAAGTATAGAATATTGAAGATGCTTTATACAACCAGAAAACAGAGTAGAGAAGATTGTAGTAAAGATGCTTTATACAACCAGAAAACAGAGTAGAAAAGATTGTAGTAAAGATGCTTTATACAACCAGAAAACAGAGTAGAAAAGATTGTAGTTAAGATGCTTTTTAAAAAGCTTAGCAGATCGAGCACATAGACTAAATCAGATAAACACACGCAGTTGTTATACCCGCAGTGCTTCACCCCATTTTAGCAGTGCTGGTGTAAGATTATATATAATTATTTTCTGCAGTGCAAGTGTTGGTAACATGGCTATAATTAACAATTATTTCATCTATGTTCTTCAACTGGGATCTCCAGCTCTGACTGTATTCTGGAAGATTTTTTAATTGTTAAACTCTCTCCCACAGTCCAAAGACATGCAGGTCAGGCTAATTGAAGACTCTACATTGCCCATAGGTATGAGAGTGTGAGTGAATGGTGTGTGTACCCTGTGATGGATTGGTGACCTGTCCTGGGTCTATTCTTGCCTCTCGCCCAATGCATGCAGGGATAGGTTCCAGTCCCAGGCATGAGCAGTAGATAATGGGTGGATGGAATATCCAAGTGTAATTGTACATTTTGTAAACCTTAGCTCAGCAAATTGTGAGTTTAGTAGCCATGAACAGAGCAAGAGCAAGAAATAGCTGCAAAGTGGAATGGTTGAGTGCGTAGCTAATTCACACATAGTTTATATTCAGCAGGGTTTTTGCCTTATTGTTTTGCCTGAGAGCGTTGCTTCTTGTGGAATGTCGTTGTACGCGGGTGCCTTTTAAGTCAAAACTTCAAACGGTCACGCACGCTTGCTTTCTAGTCAAAGCAGTCGTTCAGCTGGAGGCCAAAATGTCATTTTCGCTCGTAAATCCAGGACAAAGTGACATTTGGTTACACCTTATCCTGCTTTCATAGTGGTCTGGGTTCAGAATTTGCCTTTAACTTGCCTTTAATTAATTTTTTTAAATTTACAAACATAGTCTAAATTATTAACTTAATGTCATGGATAAGAAAGCAACACAACTTGGTGGCAAACTAAAAATAAAAAGTTACACTTGCATTTATATGTAAATAAAAGTACAATATACCAATATACCAAATATACCAATTACAAAGAAGAAGAATTCTGGAGTCTGTTGGATACATTTTTTGTGAAGTTCTTTTATTGCTGCAACATTCTAGAGGGCAAAGACAAATGTGCACCGTCCAAAACACATGCTGCCAGCTGCTGATTTTTAAATTTTATTTAATCTTTATTTAACCAGAAATACCACCATTGAGATCAACATCTATTTTACAAGGGGGACCTGACATAAAACACAAGTTACCCAACAAGACAGTTGACAATCAAGTTCCAAACATCAAATAGGGACTGAGACGATAGTATACCGATGATTATAGAGTTTAAAAGCAGAAGCATACTTCAGTCACTGAGTCATAAATCACATGTTTAAAATCAGCTATTTAAATTAATTTGTCAAGTTTAAGATTTTTTTGCAGACTGTTCCAAATATAAGGTGCAGAAAAACTTTTCAAATTTAGTAGAGGGATGAGAGACTTTAAAACAATATCACATTCCTACAGCGGAGATGGTAACTATGAATTTCTACTTAGCAGACAGGTGATGGAGGAAGTTTTAATATTATTTAATAGATGAATATATACCAGTGGATCAATCTGCACAGGTGTGAAGAAGGGAACCAAAGCATTCACATGAGAGACGGTGATGGTGATTAGTGATACGTGATACGTGATACGTGATACGTGATTAGTGATTAGTGTTAGCGATTCTTTTCACTCTCCAGTCCCACCGGCTGAGCTGCACAGACGACCTGCAACACTGTAAAAAATTGTCGGTGACTACAACATATAGTTATATATTAAGTTATATAAACTTACGTTTTCAAGTACAAAGGACTTAAAACATCAGTTCTCACACACATTAGCTTAACTAAATTGATATTTTGAGTGAATCAACTTTGTGCTCAGAAGTTCAGTTTATTCAAAATTTTGTTTGCAGAATGTTGACTTATTTTTTATGTTGAAGTCACCTGCAATTTTTTACAGTGCAGCCGAGCTTCCTCTAGAATCCCAGGAAGTGATCACAGTCTGGTCCTTAGGTAGCCTTCCTTTCAGCAGCTGTTGGCGTGAGTGACGTAATGGAGCTCTCACGCAGTGGCTGGGGATGCTGGGATTTGAAGTCCTTCAGTGTGACAGGTGGACAAGCACTATCCCCCCGGGAGAGAGTGGTGCTGTTTTATTGCAGAGTCAGGGATTACACTCTGCCAATGTTTACATTTACATTTCAAGGCATTTACAGATATTGTTTTTCATAGTGACTTACTCAGATTACATTCATTTTACACACAATCCATTTATACAGCTGGATATATACTGAAGCGATTAAGATAAGTGAAGCAGGCTAAAGTACCTTGCTCAAAGGTACAACTGAAAACTTTGACCTCTTTTGACTTTTTTTCAAAGTCAAAGCAAAACTTCTACCTAACCAAAATGTAACAGTCATATGGTCGGATATTGAATGTTGGTAAAACGTGTGAATGTGAATGATGTACTGGGATGTGTGTGCTGGTTGGGGCGGGGCTGACTCCGCCTCCCTCCCTTCTCCCTGCAGGCGATTGGTGACCCGGCTGGATGACATAAAGAAGACGGTCTGCGGAGACGGGGTGTCCCGCTGCCTGCTTTGCGGGGAGCAGCTGGGGGTCCCGGGCGTCAGTTCGGTGGTGTGTGAGGACTGCAAAAAGGTGCGTTTCCCTGCTATCGTACAGTGGTGTGTGAGACCTGTAAGAAGGTGTGTCTCCCTGCTATCGTACAGTGGTGTGTGAGACCTGTAAGAAGGTGTGTTTCCCTGCTATCGTACAGTGGGGTGTGAGACCTGTAAGAAGGTGTGTTTCCCTGCTATCATACAGTGGGGTGTGAGACCTGTAAGAAGGTGTGTTTCCCTGCTATCATACAGTGGTGTGTGAGACCTGTAAGAAGGTGTGTTTCCCTGCTATCGTACAGTGGGGTGTGAGACCTGTAAGAAGGTGTGTTTCCCTGCTATCGTACAGTGGGGTGTGAGACCTGTAAGAAGGTGTGTTTCCCTGCTATCGTACAGTGGTGTGTGAGACCTGTAAGAAGGTGTGTTTCCCTGCTATCGTACAGTGGTGTGTGAGGCTTGTAAGAAGGTGTGTTTCCCTGCTATCGTACAGTGGTGTGTGAGACCTGTAAGAAGGTGTGTCTCCCTGCTATCGTACAGTGGTGTGTGAGACCTGTAAGAAGGTGTGTTTCCCTTGCTATCGTACTGTGGTGTGTGATACCTGTAAGAAGGTGTGTTTCCCTGCTATCGTACAGTGGGGTGTGAGACCTGTAAGAAGGTGTGTCTCCCTGCTATCGTACAGTGGTGTGTGAGACCTGTAAGAAGGTGTGTCTCCTTGCTATCGTACAGTGGTGTGTGAGACCTGTAAGAAGGTGTGTTTCCCTGCTATCGTACAGTGGTGTGTGAGACCTGTAAGAAGGTGTGTTTCCCTGCTATTGTACAGTGGTGTGTGAGACCTGTAAGAAGGTGTGTCTCCCTGCTATTGTACAGTGGTGTGTGAGACCTGTAAGAAGGTGTGTCTCCCTGCTATCGTACAGTGGTGTGTGAGACCTGTAAGAAGGTGTGTCTCCTTGCTATCGTACAGTGGTGTGTGAGACCTGTAAGAAGGTGTGTTTCCCTGCTATCGTACAGTGGTGTGTGAGACCTGTAAGAAGGTGTGTTTCCCTGCTATCGTACAGTGGGGTGTGAGACCTGTAAGAAGGTGTGTCTCCCTGCTATCGTACAGTGGTGTGTGAGACCTGTAAGAAGGTGTGTCTCCCTGCTATCGTACAGTGGTGTGTGAGACCTGTAAGAAGGTGTGTTTCCCTGCTATCGTACAGTGGTGTGTGAGACCTGTAAGAAGGTGTGTCTCCCTGCTATCGTACAGTGGTGTGTGAGACCTGTAAGAAGGTGTGTCTCCCTGCTATCGTACAGTGGTGTGTGAGACCTGTAAGAAGGTGTGATTCCCTGCTATCGTACAGTGGTGTGTGAGACCTGTAAGAAGGTGTGTCTCCCTGCTATTGTACAGTGGTGTGTGAGACCTGTAAGAAGGTGTGTCTCCTTGCTATCGTACAGTGGGGTGTGAGGCCTGTAAGAAGGTGTGTCTCCCTGCTATCGTACAGTGGGGTGTGAGACCTGTAAGAAGGTGTGTCTCCCTGCTATCGTACAGTGGTGTGTGAGACCTGTAAGAAGGTGTGTCTCCCTGCTATCGTACAGTGGTGTGTGAGGCTTGTAAGAAGGTGTGTTTCCCTGCTATCGTACAGTGGTGTGTGAGACCTGTAAGAAGGTGTGTCTCCCTGCTATCGTACAGTGGGGTGTGAGACCTGTAAGAAGGTGTGTTTCCTTGCTATCGTACAGTGGTGTGTGAGACCTGTAAGAAGGTGTGTCTCCCTGCTATCGTACAGTGGTGTGTGAGACCTGTAAGAAGGTGTGTCTCCCTGCTATCGTACAGTGGGGTGTGAGACCTGTAAGAAGGTGTGTTTCCCTGCTATCGTACAGTGGGGTGTGAGACCTGTAAGAAGGTGTGTCTCCCTGCTATCGTACAGTGGTGTGTGAGACCTGTAAGAAGGTGTGTTTCCCTGCTATCGTACAGTGGTGTGTGAGACCTGTAAGAAGGTGTGTCTCCCTGCTATCGTACAGTGGTGTGTGAGACCTGTAAGAAGGTGTGTCTCCCTGCTATCGTACAGTGGGGTGTGAGACCTGTAAGAAGGTGTGTCTCCCTGCTATCGTACAGTGGGGTGTGAGACCTGTAAGAAGGTGTGTTTCCTTGCTATCGTACGGGGGTGTGTGAGACCTGTAAGAAGGTGTGTCTCCCTGCTATCGTACAGTGGTGTGTGAGACCTGTAAGAAGGTGTGTTTCCTTGCTATCGTACAGTGGGGTGTGAGACCTGTAAGAAGGTGTGTCTCCCTGCTATCGTACAGTGGTGTGTGAGACCTGTAAGAAGGTGTGTCTCCCTGCTATCGTACAGTGGTGTGTGAGACCTGTAAGAAGGTGTGTTTCCTTGCTATCATACAGTGGGGTGTGAGACCTGTAAGGAGGTGTGTTTCCTTGCTATCGTACAGTGGGGTGTGAGACCTGTAAGAAGGTGTGTTTCCTTGCTATCGTACAGTGGGGTGTGAGACCTGTAAGGAGGTGTCTCTCCCTGCTATCGTACAGTGGGGTGTGAGACCTGTAAGAAGGTGTGTTTCCTTGCTATCGTACAGTGGGGTGTGAGACCTGTAAGAAGGTATGTTTCCCTGCTATCGTACAGTGATGTGTGAGACCTGTAAGAAGGTGTGTTTCCTTGCTATCGTACAGTGGGGTGTGAGACCTGTAAGAAGGTATGTTTCCCTGCTATCGTACAGTGGTGTGTGAGACCTGTAAGAAGGTGTGTTTCCTTGCTATCGTACAGTGGGGTGTGAGACCTGTAAGAAGGTATGTTTCCCTGCTATCGTACAGTGGTGTGTGAGACCTGTAAGAAGGTATGTTTCCCTGCTATCGTACAGTGGGGTGTGAGACCTGTAAGAAGGTATGTTTCCCTGCTATCGTACAGTGGTGTGTGAGACCTGTAAGAAGGTATGTTTCCCTGCTATCGTACGGGGGTGTGTGAGACCTGTAAGAAGGTATGTTTCCTTGCTATCGTACAGTGGTGTGTGAGGCCTGTAAGAAGATGTGTTTCCCTGCTATCGTACAGTGGGGTGTGAGACCTGTAAGAAGGTGTGTCTTCTTGCTATCGTACAGTGGGGTGTGAGACCTGTAAGAAGGTGTGTTTCCTTGCTATCGTACAGTCGTGTGTGAGACCTGTAAGAAGGTGTGTTTCCTTGCTATCGTACGGGGGTGTGTGAGACCTGTAAGAAGGTGTGTCTCCCTGCTATCGTACAGTGGTGTGTGAGGCTTGTAAGAAGGTGTGTCTCCCTGCTATCGTACAGTGGTGTGTGAGACCTGTAAGAAGGTGTGTCTCCCTGCTATCGTACAGTGGTGTGTGAGGCCTGTAAGAAGGTGTGTTTCCCTGCTATCGTACAGTGGGGTGTGAGACCTGTAAGAAGGTGTGTCTTCTTGCTCTCGTACGGGGGTGTGTGAGACCTGTAAGAAGGTGTGTTTCCTTGCTATCGTACAGTGGTGTGTGAGACCTGTAAGAAGGTGTGTCTCCCTGCTATCGTACAGTGGTGTGTGAGGCCTGTAAGAAGGTGTGTTTCCCTGCTATTGTACAGTGGGGTGTGAGACCTGTAAGAAGGTGTGTCTTCTTGCTCTCGTACGGGGGTGTGTGAGACCTGTAAGAAGGTGTGTTTCCTTGCTATCGTACAGTGGTGTGTGAGACCTGTAAGAAGGTGTGTCTTCTTGCTCTCGTACGGGGGTGTGTGAGACCTGTAAGAAGGTGTGTTTCCTTGCTATCGTACAGTGGTGTGTGAGACCTGTAAGAAGGTGTGTCTTCTTGCTCTCGTACGGGGTGTGTGAGACCTGTAAGAAGGTGTGTTTCCCTTGCTATCGTACAGTGGTGTGTGAGACCTGTAAGAAGGTGTGTCTCCCTGCTATCGTACAGTGGTATGTGAGGCCTGTAAGAAGGTGTGTCTCCCTGCTATCGTACAGTGGTGTGTGAGACCTGTAAGAAGGTGTGTCTCCCTGCTATCGTACAGTGGTGTGTGAGACCTGTAAGAAGGTATGTCTTCTTGCTATCGTACGGGGGTGTGTGAGACCTGTAAGAAGGTGTGTCTCCCTGCTATCGTACAGTGGTATGTGAGGCCTGTAAGAAGGTGTGTCTCCCTGCTATCGTACAGTGGTGTGTGAGACCTGTAAGAAGGTGTGTTTCCCTGCTATCGTACAGTGTGTGAGACCTGTAAGAAGGTGTGTCTCCCTGCTATCGTACAGTGGTGTGTGAGACCTGTAAGAAGGTGTGTTTCCCTGCTATCGTACAGTGGTGTGTGAGACCTGTAAGAAGGTGTGTTTCCCTGCTATCGTACAGTGGTGTGTGAGACCTGTAAGAAGGTGTGTTTCCTTGCTATCGTACAGTGGTGTGTGAGACCTGTAAGAAGGTGTGTTTCCCTGCTATCGTACAGTGGTGTGTGAGACCTGTAAGAAGGTGTGTTTCCCTGCTATCGTACAGTGGGGTGTGAGACCTGTAAGAAGGTGTGTCTCCCTGCTATCGTACAGTGGTGTGTGAGACCTGTAAGAAGGTGTGTTTCCCTGCTATCGTACAGTGGTGTGTGAGACCTGTAAGAAGGTGTGTTTCCCTGCTATCGTACAGTGGTGTGTGAGACCTGTAAGAAGGTGTGTCTCCCTGCTATCGTACAGTGGTGTGTGAGACCTGTAAGAAGGTGTGTCTCCCTGCTATCGTACAGTGGTGTGTGAGACCTGTAAGAAGGTGTGTCTCCCTGCTATCGTACAGTGGTGTGTGAGACCTGTAAGAAGGTGTGTTTCCCTGCTATCGTACAGTGGTGTGTGAGACCTGTAAGAAGGTGTGTTTCCCTGCTATCGTACAGTGGTGTGTGAGACCTGTAAGAAGGTGTGTCTCCCTGCTATCGTACAGTGGTGTGTGAGACCTGTAAGAAGGTGTGTCTCCCTGCTATCGTACAGTGGTGTGTGAGACCTGTAAGAAGGTGTGTTTCCCTGCTATCGTACAGTGGTGTGTGAGACCTGTAAGAAGGTGTGTTTCCCTGCTATCGTACAGGGGTGTGTGAGACCTGTAAGAAGGTGTGTCTCCTTGCTATCGTACAGTGGTGTGTGAGACCTGTAAGAAGGTGTGTCTCCCTGCTATCGTACAGTGGTGTGTGAGACCTGTAAGAAGGTGTGTCTCCCTGCTATCGTACAGTGGTGTGTGAGACCTGTAAGAAGGTGTGTTTCCCTGCTATCGTACAGGGGTGTGTGAGACCTGTAAGAAGGTGTGTCTTCTTGCTATCGTACAGTCGTGTGTGAGACCTGTAAGAAGGTGTGTCTTCTTGCTATCGTACAGTGGTGTGTGAGACCTGTAAGAAGGTGTGTTTCCCTGCTATCGTACAGTGGTGTGTGAGACCTGTAAGAAGGTGTGTTTCCCTGCTATCGTACAGTGGTGTGTGAGACCTGTAAGAAGGTGTGTCTTCTTGCTATCGTACAGTGGTGTGTGAGACCTGTAAGAAGGTGTGTCTCTTTGCTATCGTACAGTGGTGTGTGAGACCTGTAAGAAGGTGTGTTTCCCTGCTATCGTACAGTGGTGTGTGAGACCTGTAAGAAGGTGTGTTTCCCTGCTATCGTACAGTGGTGTGTGAGACCTGTAAGAAGGTGTGTTTCCCTGCTATCGTACAGTTGGGTGTGAGACCTGTAAGAAGGTGTGTTTCCCTGCTATCGTACAGTGGGGTGTGAGACCTGTAAGAAGGTGTTTCCCTGCTATCGTACAGTGGGGTGTGAGACCTGTAAGAAGGTGTGTTTCCCTGCTATCGTACAGTGGTGTGTGAGACCTGTAAGAAGGTGTGTCTCCCTGCTATCGTACAGTGGTGTGTGAGACCTGTAAGAAGGTGTGTCTCCCTGCTATCGTACAGTGGTGTGTGAGGCCTGTAAGAAGGTGTGTCTCCCTGCTATCGTACAGTGGTGTGTGAGACCTGTAAGAAGGTGTGTTTCCCTGCTATCGTACAGTGGTGTGTGAGACCTGTAAGAAGGTGTGTCTCCCTGCTATCGTACAGTGGTGTGTGAGACCTGTAAGAAGGTGTGTCTCCCTGCTATCGTACAGTGGTGTGTGAGGCCTGTAAGAAGGTGTGTTTCCCTGCTATCGTACAGTGGTGTGTGAGACCTGTAAGAAGGTGTGTTTCCCTGCTATCGTACAGTGGTGTGTGAGACCTGTAAGAAGGTGTGTCTTCTTGCTCTCGTACGGGGGTGTGTGAGACCTGTAAGAAGGTGTGTTTCCCTGCTATCGTACAGGGGTGTGTGAGACCTGTAAGAAGGTGTGTCTTCTTGCTCTCGTACGGGGGTGTGTGAGACCTGTAAGAAGGTGTGTTTCCCTGCTATCGTACAGTGGTGTGTGAGACCTGTAAGAAGGTGTGTCTTCTTGCTATCGTACAGTCGTGTGTGAGACCTGTAAGAAGGTGTGTCTTCTTGCTCTCGTACGGGGGTGTGTGAGACCTGTAAGAAGGTGTGTTTCCCTGCTATCGTACAGGGGTGTGTGAGGCTTGTAAGAAGGTGTGTTTCCCTGCTATCGTACTGTGGTGTGTGAGACCTGTAAGAAGGTGTGTCTTCTTGCTATCGTACAGTCGTGTGTGAGACCTGTAAGAAGGTGTGTCTCCCTGCTATCGTACAGTGGTGTGTGAGACCTGTAAGAAGGTGTGTTTCCCTGCTATCGTACAGTGGTGTGTGAGACCTGTAAGAAGGTGTGTTTCCCTGCTATCGTACAGGGGTGTGTGAGGCTTGTAAGAAGGTGTGTTTCCCTGCTATCGTACTGTGGTGTGTGAGACCTGTAAGAAGGTGTGTCTTCTTGCTATCGTACAGTCGTGTGTGAGACCTGTAAGAAGGTGTGTCTCCCTGCTATCGTACAGTGGGGTGTGAGACCTGTAAGAAGGTGTGTTTCCCTGCTATCGTACAGTGGGGTGTGAGACCTGTAAGAAGGTGTGTTTCCCTGCTATCGTACAGTGGTGTGTGAGACCTGTAAGAAGGTGTGTTTCCCTGCTATCGTACAGTGGGGTGTGAGACCTGTAAGAAGGTGTGTTTCCCTGCTATCGTACAGTGGTGTGTGAGACCTGTAAGAAGGTGTGTTTCCCTGCTATCGTACAGTGGTGTGTGAGACCTGTAAGAAGGTGTGTTTCCCTGCTATCGTACAGTGGTGTGTGAGACCTGTAAGAAGGTGTGTTTCCCTGCTATCGTACAGTGGTGTGTGAGGCCTGTAAGAAGGTGTGTCTTCTTGCTATCGTACAGTGGTGTGTGAGGCCTGTAAGAAGGTGTGTTTCCCTGCTATCGTACAGTGGTGTGTGAGACCTGTAAGAAGGTGTGTTTCCCTGCTATCGTACAGTGGTGTGTGAGGCCTGTAAGAAGGTGTGTCTTCTTGCTATCGTACAGTGGTGTGTGAGGCCTGTAAGAAGGTGTGTTTCCCTGCTATCGTACAGTGGTGTGTGAGGCCTGTAAGAAGGTGTGTTTCCCTGCTATCGTACAGTGGTGTGTGAGACCTGTAAGAAGGTGTGTTTCCCTGCTATCGTACAGTGGTGTGTGAGGCCTGTAAGAAGGTGTGTCTTCTTGCTATCGTACAGTGGTGTGTGAGGCCTGTAAGAAGGTGTGTTTCCCTGCTATCGTACAGGGGTGTGTGAGACCTGTAAGAAGGTGTGTCTTCTTGCTATCGTACAGGGGTGTGTGAGGCTTGTAAGAAGGTGTGTTTCCCTGCTATCGTACAGTGGGGTGTGAGACCTGTAAGAAGGTGTGTCTTCTTGCTATCGTACAGTGGGGTGTGAGACCTGTAAGAAGGTGTGTTTCCCTGCTATCGTACAGTGGGGTGTGAGACCTGTAAGAAGGTGTGTTTCCCTGCTATCGTACAGTGGTGTGTGAGGCCTGTAAGAAGGTGTGTCTTCTTGCTATCGTACAGTGGGGTGTGAGGCCTGTAAGAAGGTGTGTTTCCCTGCTATCGTACAGTGGGGTGTGAGACCTGTAAGAAGGTGTGTCTTCTTGCTATCGTACAGTGGGGTGTGAGGCCTGTAAGAAGGTGTGTTTCCCTGCTATCGTACAGTGGTGTGTGAGACCTGTAAGAAGGTGTGTTTCCCTGCTATCGTACAGTGGTGTGTGAGGCCTGTAAGAAGGTGTGTTTCCCTGCTATTGTACAGTGGGGTGTGAGACCTGTAAGAAGGTGTGTTTCCCTGCTATCGTACAGTGGTGTGTGAGGCCTGTAAGAAGGTGTGTTTCCCTGCTATAGTACAGTGGTGTGTGAGACCTGTAAGAAGGTGTGTCTTCTTGCTATCGTACAGTGGGGTGTGAGGCCTGTAAGAAGGTGTGTTTCCCTGCTATCGTACAGTGGTGTGTGAGACCTGTAAGAAGGTGTGTTTCCCTGCTATCGTACAGTGGTGTGTGAGGCCTGTAAGAAGGTGTGTTTCCCTGCTATTGTACAGTGGGGTGTGAGACCTGTAAGAAGGTGTGTTTCCCTGCTATCGTACAGTGGTGTGTGAGGCCTGTAAGAAGGTGTGTTTCCCTGCTATTGTACAGTGGTGTGTGAGGCCTGTAAGAAGGTGTGTTTCCTTGCTATCGTACAGTGGTGTGTGAGGCCTGTAAGAAGGTGTGTCTTCTTGCTATTGTACAGTGGTGTGTGAGACCTGTAAGAAGGTGTGTTTCCCTGCTATCGTACAGTGGTGTGTGAGGCCTGTAAGAAGGTGTGTTTCCCTGCTATTGTACAGTGGGGTGTGAGACCTGTAAGAAGGTGTGTTTCCCTGCTATTGTACAGTGGGGTGTGAGACCTGTAAGAAGGTGTGTCTTCTTGCTATCGTACAGTCGTGTGTGAGACCTGTAAGAAGGTGTGTCTTCTTGCTCTCGTACGGGGGTGTGTGAGACCTGTAAGAAGGTGTGTTTCCCTGCTATCGTACAGTGGGGTGTGTGACCTGTAAGAAGGTGTGTTTCCTTGCTATCGTACAGTGGGGTGTGAGACCTGTAAGAAGGTGTGTTTCCCTGCTATCGTACAGTGGGGTGTGTGACCTGTAAGAAGGTGTGTTTCCCTGCTATCGTACAGTGGGGTGTGTGACCTGTAAGAAGGTGTGTTTCCTTGCTATCGTACAGTGGGGTGTGAGACCTGTAAGAAGGTGTGTTTCCTTGCTATCGTACAGTGGGGTGTGAGACCTGTAAGAAGGTGTGTCTCCCCGCTATCGTACAGTGGGGTGTGAGACCTGTAAGAAGGTGTGTCTCCCTGCTATCGTACAGTGGGGTGTGAGACCTGTAAGAAGGTGTGTTTCCTTGCTATCGTACAGTGGGGTGTGAGACCTGTAAGAAGGTGTGTTTCCCTGCTATCGTACAGTGGTGTGTGAGACCTGTAAGAAGGTGTGTCTCCCTGCTATCGTACAGTGGGGTGTGAGACCTGTAAGAAGGTGTGTCTCCTTGCTATCGTACAGTGGGGTGTGAGACCTGTAAGAAGGTGTGTCTCCTTGCTATCGTACAGTGGGGTGTGAGACCTGTAAGAAGATGTGTTTCCCTGCTATCATACAGGGGTATCTGAGGACTGTAAGAAGGTGTGTCTCCCTGCTATATTTCAGGCTCCCGCTCCATCTGTTTAGACCAGGGCTGCATTCGGATCTGAAATTTATGCTTTCTTCCTGTCGTTTCCTTCCCTTGCTTCAAAAGGGGAAGCCCAAAAATGCCAGGATGAAATATGGCAGCCACATCAAGTGGGATTCGGTTCCAATTTAAGAAAGGAGAGGGAGTAATTATATTCCCTCACTCCCTCGTTTATCATCCCTTCCACCGAGGGTATAAAATGCAAGCTTCCAGCAAGAATCCCACAATGCAATGTTAAAAAGTGGACGGTCACATTTCAACTCTATGGGGATGCACTTCCTATATGGGTTGCGATGGCAGTTCAGTTCTGTTTTTGTTCGTTTCTCATCTATCCTCACTTGCAGAGCACAAAATAGCTCACTGGAGGGAAGAGAGCGAGGGAAGGGTATGTGTTAAAGTGGATCTGTATCCAGCCCAGCACGTATGCCCTTGGAGAGCCGCAGGGTCTGCTGGTTCTGTTGTTACTCAGCAACCGACTGATCAATTAAAGCAGTTGATTGCGCAATAAACTCACGTGACCTGACTTCTGCGGTTTTGAATTGGTGGCTGATTTTTAGAAAGAACATGAAAATCACCAGCTCCTGTGGCTCTCCAAGGACGAAGAGTGTGTACCACAAGCGAAATCAGGAAGGTAGAGTGTTTTTGTACAAGAGTGGTGATTGATTTAGGTCCGTTTCTCCAGTGCTCAAACTTAATCAACTCTAAGTGGTAATGATGTTATAATTGACTCGTCGCTATGGCCACAGCTGTTGATTGACAGGTCACTGCGCCTGCACGTGTGCTTGGTTTTGCTCCCCCAGAACATGTGCACCAGGTGCGGCGTGCAGAACCACAGTCGCCCGAGAACCATGTGGCTGTGCAAGATCTGCAGCGAGCAGAGAGAGGTGAGACGGACGGACGGACGGACAGACAGACAGAGCCGCTGTTGTGGTGCCCCAGTCTGTAGTGACAGATATTACGCATCTTCTGAACAGCTCTCTCAACTGCCTTGTCTCAGAGAAAGAGTGAGAGAGAGAGAGACGGGGGGAGAGAGAGAAAGAGAGAAAGAGAAAGAGAGAAAGGGAGGGGGAGGAAGAGCACAAGCTCAGAGAGAGAGGATGAAAGAGAGCGAGGTTCCGGAGAGAACGAAAGAATGATAAAGGGGAGTCCGTGAAGAAGTGAAAGTGAGGTGGGACAGAAAGAGAAAGAGAGAAATAAAAAGAAAGATAGAGGGAGGATGAAAGAGAGGGAGGAGAGGCAGAGAAAAACACCCACAGCCAGTAAAACGGGAGACGAACAGCCGAGGGAAGAGATGAAAACCATTACGACAGCCGCTAGACGTGTGCGCCATGACAGCCGCTAGACGTGTGCGCCATGACAGCCGCTAGACGTGTGCGCCAGACCAAAGCCGCAAATTATACAGCTTTCCAAGAACTTCACCTCACCTCACCTCACCTCACCTCACCACAGCACACCTACACACTGGCATTATAGAGTCTTTATTACACCATGTATTTGTGATCAATGTTATAAAAATGTTTTACACATTCAGCACTTCTCATTGACGCATGCGGTTTGGCATTCAAGGCTGTTCTACGGCGTGACGTCCTGCTGGGCATATTCATTTTATTTTTGGCTGGGGGCTATTTTACAGTAGGATCTGACACCCTTTAGTGGTGAATAGCAGGAATATCTAGTAAACCCACCCCTGCTAATTCACGCAATGCAATTGAAAGCTCCAGTTATTGCAGGTACATGCATTTATTCCATTGCAATGCAGTCAATTCAAGAATAAATTGAAATTCAATTAATTCATTTAAAGATCTTCATAGAATATTGGCAACCTTCAGGGCATGCAGATTTCAATTTTTTCCTCTCCTGGGTGATCAGGTGTGGAAGCGTTCTGGCGCCTGGTTCTTCAAGGGTCTACCCAAGCAGTTTCTCCCCTCACCGATGCCTGTCTCCAAGCACAAACAGCCCAGCCCCCAACGGGCACCCGTGCCATCGGAGAACCTCGCCAGCGCCCCCAGGGGTGAGTGGAGGAACAGCAGTGTCGTGTAAATCTTGATTCCGGAGCTGCTAGGTGGCTCATTCAGTTAAGGAATCATACTGTGGTGCATGGACGAGCCTCACAACCTCGGATCATATCCGGACCACGCCAGTGCTGACTGCTGGTAGGCGGGCGGACAATTGCCGAATGCATCACCCAGGAAATGGGAGCGTTCAGTCGTATAGGGTTCCATGGGCATTGCTATCTAGCGACCCCTGCTGGTCGATTAGGCGCCCGTAGACTGCAGTCAAAGCCACATAAGAAAGGCCTACCTCCGCCAACATTTTTAAGTGTTTTAATGAAGATATGATACATTTGCCTCATTAATTTAATGAAAAGAATCTCCTCAGTAATACAGTATTTATTGAATAGCCTTGGAGTGCCGACACACCATCTGTATCACAATTACTTTGGTACTAATGCAGTTTGATGAAGCATTGTTCTAAATGTAATGGAT
>CM040404.1:4202595-4270033 GCA_022702515.1 Ilyophis sp. 1 JC-2022 | reverse complement strand
ATACAGCTTTCCAAGAACTTCACCTCACCTCACCTCACCTCACCTCACCACAGCACACCTACACACTGGCATTATAGAGTCTTTATTACACCATGTATTTGTGATCAATGTTATTAAAAAATTTTACACATTCAGCACTTCTCATTGACGCATGCGGTTTGGCATTCAAGGCCGTTCTACGGTGTGACGTCCTGCTGGACATATTCATTTTATTTTTGGCTGGGGGCTATTTTACAGTAGGATCTGACACCCTTTAGTGGTGAATAGCAGGAATAGCTAGTAAACCCACCCCTGCTAATTCACGCAATGCAATTGAAAGCTCCAGTTATTGCAGGTACATGCATTTATTCCATTGCAATGCAGTCAATTCAAGAATAAATTGAAATTCAATGAATTCATTTAAAGATCTTCATAGAATATTGGCAACCTTCAGGGCATGCAGATTTCAGTTTTTTCCTCTCCTGGGTGATCAGGTGTGGAAGCGTTCTGGTGCCTGGTTCTTCAAGGGTCTACCCAAGCAGTTTCTCCCCTCACCGATGCCTGTCTCCAAGCACAAACAGCCCAGCCCCCAACGGGCACCCGTTCCATCGGAGAACCTCGCCAGCGCCCCCAGGGGTGAGTGGAGGAACAGCAGTGTTGTGTAAATCTTGATTCCGGAGCTGCTAGGTGGCTCATTCAGTTAAGGAATCATACTGTGGTGCATGGACGAGCCTCACAACCTCGGATCGAATCCGGACCACGCCAGTGCTGACTGCTGGTAGGCGGGCGGACAGTTGCCGAATGCATCACCCAGGAAATGGGAGCGTTCAGTCGTATAGGGTTCCATGGGCATTGCTATCTAGCGCCCCCTGCTGGTCGATTAGGCGCCCGTAGACTGCAGTCAAAGCCGCATAAGAAAGGCCTACCTCCGCCAACATTTTTAAGTGTTTTAATGAAGATATGATACATTCGCCTCATTAATTTAATGAAAAGAATCTCCTCAGTAATACAGTATTTATTGAATAGCCTTGGAGTGCCGACACACCATCTGTATCACAATTACTTTGGTACTAATGCAGTTTGATGAAGCATTGTTCTAAATGTAATGGATATCTATGGTGATAAATGTAATGGATATCTATGGTGATAAATGTAATGGATATCTATGGTGATAAATGTAATGAATATCTATGGTGATAAATGTAATGGATATCTATGGTGATAAATGTAATGAATATCTATGGTGATAGTGAGGCAGGCATGTTTTATTTATTAAAACTCTGTAAATCTCAGGTGTGGAGAGCCAGCCTCCCAGCGTGGAACAGCCTGCGCCAGGTAAGTTTGTTAGTGCCCACCCAGCCACCACCATCAGAATACGATACTTAATCTAGTGTAACAATTCTACTACACCACAGGTCCCCAACCCTGTTCCTGGAGATCTACGTTTCTGTAGGTTTTCACTCCGACCCTAACAAAATACAGCTCGTTCAACAGCTAGAGTTCTCATTGAGGTGCTAATTATTCAAATTAGGTGTGCCAAATTATGGTTGAAATAAAAACGTACAGAACGGTAGATGTTCAGGAACAGGGCCGGGGGCCATTGTGCTACACCCACACAATACGGTTCTATACCCACTGGTCTAGATCTGACTTATCTACCCTTTATAAACATATAATGGGTCCCAGACTACAGGTGTAGGATCAGACATCCAAACTGCACGTGCATCCACAGTTATAGGGGTGTATTTTACACTCCTCAATCATCTGACATCATACCAGACTACCAGACTGTCAGACCCAGACTACCAGACTGTCAGACCCAGAACTAGGTGGACCTGTGACGGTCTGAATTCACGTTTTTACCCGATGGGGGAACTAGAAACACACTGCAGAGCATCATGAAGCTGTTCTTTTGCTAAAAGGAACCAGGAATTGTAGGTGGGGTTGTCATGGCCACCAGCAGGCACAGCCAATCCGGTGGGAGTAAGAGTTAGCGATGTAATTGAAACATACAGATTTCTTGGGCCAGTGCCTGGTCTTATTTTGATGAAAGTGTCACACACTTGGGGGGCGTGTCTCTGTGCACTTGGGGGCGTGTCTTTGTGGCGTAGCTTGGAAAAGCAGCATACAAATGCTCATTGCAAGGCGCGATTGAATCCGGCCGTGTGACCTTATATCTCTCCCTCTCGCTCGTTCCCAATCTTTATGTCTCTCTACACTGTTCTGTCCAATAATGCTGAAAAAACCTTCAAAAATGTTCAATTCTGAAAAGTGTCAAACGCTTTGATAAACTTGATTTATTATTAGATTAGCCGTAGCGTGAGGTGTTCATTGCGTAAAAAAACATCGTTCACTCACCAGCCTGCTGCTGCCTCTCAACCTGTGTTCCGTTTCGCCAGAACGACAAAAGCGTATAAAAAGCGTTTATCTTAATGGTGTGTCACTGCGTATGTGGAAGTAAATTTAAACCCTGGCGCAGAGAATGGTCTGGTGAGAAGATGTCATAATTCAAGCGAGCGATATGTTTCCGGGCGAGTCTAATCGAACATAAATAATTCATACATCTTGCAACCTAAAAGCTGACATAGTCTACAAAACTGGTTTGTGCCTTTCTGCTCTCTGTAGCAGTAGATAGTAGAATTGTTTTATCTCTGGTCTCTCCTGATTGGCTTGTCCTGAGGGATAGTCTTATCTCTGGTCTCTCCTGATTGGCTTGTCCTGAGGGATAGTCTTATCTCTGGTCTCTCCTGATTGGCTTGTCCTGGGGGAGAACTGGTCCAGCTAGGGAATATTCTGTGGAAAGGGCATGAGTGGATTCATAAACACCCCCCCTGGAGCAGGGATAGGGGCCCCTGCTAGACAGGAGCAGGGTTAGGGGCCCCTGTTAGACAGGAGCAGGGATAGGGGCCCCTGTTAGACAGGAGCAGGGATAGGGGCCCCTGTTAGACAGGAGCAGGGTTAGGGGCCCCTGTTAGACAGGAACAGGGTTAGGGGATGAGACTGGGAGGATGGGTTGGGGCCCCTGTTAGACAGGAGCAGGGATAGGGGATGAGACTGGGAGGATGGGTTGGGGCCCCTGTTAGACAGGAGCAGGGATAGGGGCCCCTGTTAGACAGGAGCAGGGATAGGGGATGAGACTGGGAGGATGGGTTGGGGAGGGTCAAGGTGTCCTGCTATGGCTCACTGGTCATTATTCACTGCCTGTGTTTAACAGCAGAGGCCCTGCAGGGAGACGCCATTGTGACTCATCGCCTGGCCACGGTCGTTTAAATTGCTGCGCTGAAAGTGACTGCTGTGTGTGTGTGTGTGTGTACGTGTGTGTGTGTGTGTGTATATGTCTGTGTGTGTACATGTTTGTGTGTGTGTGTGTGTGTGTGCGTGCTGCAGGAACAAAGCCCTCTGGACGTGGAGGCCCGCCCCCTCTGGCCCCAAAGCCCTCCGAGTCATGGGCGACGCCCAGCGAGGCGGAAAGCCACGCCCAGCCCAGTCCAGTGGTGATGAAGAAGGCCGTCCCACTCCAGAGCTCCAGACCCTCCACAGCAGGTGCCCCCATGGCCCAGCAGGGTGAGGGCAAGCCTGGGCATACAGGGCTGCGTAGCCCCCCTACGACACACATTCTTAATCAGTCATTAAGATGTGACTCCTGGATTCCCCAAACATTCTCTGTACAAGGACATTTTTAGACTTTTATTTTAACTTTTTTTCTTAAGAAGTTCAGCCAACTGAGAATCCACTGTTCTTTCGCAGTGATGGAATCAAAATCAGGAGGGAATCAAGGGGCTGTATTCAATGCTTAGATGTAGCCAATCAGAAAGGGATCATTAGGTATAGCCAATCAGGTTTGTGTGTCCTTGCCCTAATAGCTCAGCCTGTGGGGGAGAGAGGCTTCTCCAACATGGCCCAGAGGGAGGAGAGTGCGCCCCCTGCTGTACAGGAGGAGAGACGACAGCCTGCGGCCTTCAACCCTCCCCCCGCGCGACACCAGCCCCCGCCTCCGGAGGACGACGAGGAGGCCAACAGCTACGACTCGGACGAAGCCAGTAAGATGGCGGCTAGACCTGGCTGTCTCTGGTGATCTGTCTGGCTGGGTGTCGATGGGCGGGGCCAATTCCATTTCTGTTCAGTCAAATCCGCAACCTAATTTAAATTCAGTTCTTTAATTAAATAATAATTAATCAGGGGGTTCAATTAATTAATTAAATTCATGAATCAATTAATTAATTCATTTTTATGAATTGACTGAATTGAAATGGAATTGACCCCCCAGCCTGCATCTCCAGCCAGGATTTGGGCCATTATTCATAAAGCATCTTAGCGAAGGAGTGCTAATCTTAAGCCTTCAAGCTCATAATATATAATATATTTAATTATGTGGACAGGGGAATCCTGATTCAGGATCAGCACATCTGTCCTGTGATGCTTTCTGCATATGGGCCCTGATCTATTTCTCCCTCAAAAGGCTTTTCATTGGCTAACATACTGTCCATGTTTACTCTGTTTATCTATTTTCTGGCCAATCATTGCATATCTCAAGCATTTCCTGTTTTCTGCGGAACCTGTGTGGCTCTGGGTGCATCCCAATATTCTTCACTCCCCACCTCCTTTCCTCCACTCCCCCACTACCACTCCTCTCCTACCCAGAAGTATGCAAAATTGACTGAACGCTTTGAGTACAAGTATTTGCATGTACAGTATACAATGTACCTGACATTGCGGTTTGCGTCGAAACATTAATTAATATGTAACCATTAATACGTAATTAAAATTTAATCAGCGACATTAGATTAAAACACAAAGATCAGTTTCCGGGGCACGGAGTAGAGGAGGTGGTAGTGGAAGAAGGGAAGAGAGGAGGTGGTAGTGGAGGAAGAGAGGAGAGGAGGTGGTTGTGGAGGAAGGGAGGAGAGGAGGTGGTAGTGGAGGAAGGGAGGAGAGGAGGTGGTAGTGGAAGAAAAGAGGGTGCATTTTTTTATTTTTGGGAGGCACCTTCTGTGTTTTGTGTCTGCCAAATATCTACTACGTACCTTTTCTTCAGTTTCTGAAGCCTTTCCTGTCTAATGCATCATTTCCTGTTTCAGCCACTCTGGGCTCCATGGAATTCAGTCTGCTGTACGATCAGGAGAATAACAGCTTACAGTGCTGTGTAATGAGAGCCAAGGTAACAGCTTCCTGCCGACCCAAAATAATCTCCCCAAGCTTTCTGCTGCACTATGCCGACACTTTCGAATGCTAGAGAACCGCTGCATATTGTTTTTACACCATAGACAATATACAGTGGGGGAAATGACGTATTTGACACGTCAACAATTTATTTATTAAACGTATTTCCAATGCAGCTATTCACATTACATTTTTTGCATGTGACCCAACAACATCAAAAGACTCTTGATATATTATTTCCTGTTACTCCTACAAGCGATACTATAACCTCTCTGCATTTGAATGGATCTCTATGGGAATTGGGGGGGTTGTTATTGTCCGTGGCAATTTTTTTTCTGTTTTGCTACGGTTCTCGTCCTCTCTCCGGTTAGCAGTCTTTCAGATTTTTCTCACGTTCCGGTTCAGGGTTTTGCTTCTCCCTGCTTATCATTAGTTTCACCTGTCTGATTACCTGCTAGGTATTTAAGCCTCTCACTTCCGCTTCCTGGTGCTTCTTTGTCATTTCGTGCCTTCACGTAGTCAGGGTTGGTTAGAATTTAGCCGCTCTATATTTTCTCAACTAGATTGGCTTTAGCTGCCCTTGAAGCTCTTTAGGGATTAGTCCCTTTCCTTATTTTTGTGCCTTACCCTCTTCTACTCTCTGCTATATTTATTTTTCACCTCTTATCGGGCGTTATAGTCTACATTCTGAAGGAAATTCTTTGTTTTCTCCTTTTCGAGCTTATGCTCGTGTATTTCTGTTTAGGAGTCTCTGTTCTCTTACTTTTCTGCTCGTGTCTACGAGCCACACCCGTGTTAGTGGGTTGTTTATTATTTTGCTACTGAGACTCCTTTAGTGGTCCTCACGTTCATGAGTGACTTGTTCTGTAATCGTGTTTTGTTTTGTTTCGTTTGGTTCATCGTTACAAACCCAAACCCTTATAGGGGTGGCTCTTGATTAAGCTGTAAATTATGCTGGAACAGTATGGAACACATGGTTGGTAAAATGGCTGTAAGTCATCAAGGGTCTGAGGTATCAAACAAGCCTCAAACCATCACTCTGCTGCCAGATATGCAGCATATCCACCAAGTATTAAATACATTTCATTTAGCGTGTTCAATACTTTTTTCCTGTGTCATTCCACTTTATTGCACATAACTTTTTTTAAGGATTGGAATGTTACAATTTCTTTAGCTGTGTCGTTTAATTGAGTTAATACCAATATCTGGTCAAAATCTCATGTGAATAGCTCCATTGGAAATATGTTTAATAAATAAATTGTTGATGTGTCAAATACTTATTTCCCCCACTGTATATATTTTACATTATTGTCTCATTTCTCTCTTTAATTTTCTCTCTCTCTCCCCTTCTCTCTCTCTCTATCTCTATCTCTCTCTCTCTCTCTCTCTCTCTATCTCTCTCTCTCTCTCTCTCTCTCTCTCTCTCTATCTCTATCTCTTTATCTCTCTCTCTCTGTGTCTCTCTCTCTCTCTCTCTCTCTCTCTCTCTCTCTCTATCTCTCTCTCTCTCTCTCTCTCTCTCTCTCTCTCTCTCTATCTCTATCTCTTTATCTCTCTCTCTCTGTGTCTCTCTCTCTCTCTCTCTCTCTCTCTCTCTCTTTAACAAACCTGTAAAATTGTTTATATTTCTGTAATTCTGTCAAACGTCCTCTCATCTCCACTTTATGTAAAGTGCACACACAAATATCCCTGGACGTTTTTTGCAACACAGAGGAGAAAGGACTCCAGTTTATCCAGGGCAGTTTTCTCAGCAAGAGGGCAGTATAGCGCCTTTATGAAGGATTACACTGCCCACCCCAGTGGCCAATACATAAGCACAGAGGATGATTGACAGCCCCAGTGACCAATACATAAGCACAGAGGATGATTGACAGCCCCAGTGGCCAATACATAAGCACAGAGGATGATTGACAGCAACGCTCCCACACCGTCACATGCTGCTTTCAGTACAGAAAACCATAGACATGCATCTGACATTTTCATAGTGTTGAGCAGTACGCAATGGGGAATTATTTTACCTGCACAAACATTCATAAAAAGGAATAATCATAACAATGAAATAGTTTGCAGCAGTGCAGATTTTTAAAATTAAAGTCTAAAACAGACAAACTGTCTGTTTGTCTGTGTGACAAACTGTGACAAAAATGCAAAAACTTTATGTTTGAATTGAATGGCAGTCAGTTGTTTAACAGTCTCTTTTATCTTTGGCAGTGCTCAGTATAAACATGTCCATTAGAACAGATGCATATTTCTGTAATGGAGTTCGTTGGAATGGACAAGCATAATTTTTTTCCTCCCTTGCAATATTTAGAACGATTATTTCACCTCAGTCTCAGAACTCCCAGTTCAGTGCCATGTTCCTGTTCCAATAATTAGATTTTAAGTGCCACAGTTTTTATGAAATGCATGCTGTCAGTTTCTCAGCAACTTTGATTGCTTTTTGTTGGTTGATGGTAGAAACATGGTTAGAATAAAAGAACAGTATACAGATACCAGACCGTGGGGCCCATACACACACTAGAACAGTGCCTTAACAGATACCGGACCATGGGGCTCATCCACGCACTGGAACAGAGCCTTAACAGATACCAGACTGTGGGGCCCATCCACACACTGGAACAGAGCCTTAACAGATACCAGACTGTGGGGCCCATCCACACACTGGAACAGAGCCTTAACAGATACCAGACTGTGGGGCCCATCCACGCACTGGAACAGAGCCTTAGATACCAGACCATGGGGCTCATCCACGCACTGGAACAGAGCCTTAGATACCAGACCATGGGGCTCATCCACACACTGGAACAGCCCCTCTCTTTCTGATACACGCACTGTTGCCATGGCAGCATATGTGACTCATAACCTATCACAGGTGTCTCAGCTCATCTCTGCTATGAGCTGATCTGTAGGAGAAATGGATGGATGTGTTCAGATCTTTCATGTTCCCTGTTCAGGGGCTGAAGCCCATGGACTCCAATGGTCTGGCTGACCCTTATGTTAAGCTGCATCTTCTACCGGGAGCCAGCAAGGTAATGGGATTTTAAACACCCTGAATGTCATACATTGTGTGCGTGTGTGTGTGTGTGCGTGTGTGTGCACGCGTGTGCATGTGTGTGTATACTTGTGTGCCTGTGTGTGTTTGCATGTGCACATGTGAGCATGTGTGTGTATGTGCATGTGTTTGTGTGTGTGTGCCTGTGTGTAAAAGAAGCCGCGTAAACAGTGCAGTTTCTACACTAGTACTAGTCTGAACGAGTCCACTCATATTCTCAGAAACAGGAACTCTCACCCATCACAGTTTGAAACAGGAACTCTCTCTCATCACAGTCGGCATGCTGAGAAACAGGAACTCTGTCTCATCACGGTTTGCATGCTGTGGAACAGGAACTCTCTCTCATCACGGTTTGCATGCTGTGAAACAGGAACTCTCTCTCATCACAGTTTGCATGCTGTGAAACAGGAACTCTCTCTCATCACGGTTTGCATGCTGTGAAACAGGAACTCTCTCTCATCACAGGATGTTGACTCTTTAATGTTTTTCTTTAGTCCAACAAGCTGCGCACTAAGACGCTCCGCAACACACGCAACCCAGCCTGGAACGAGACGCTCGTCTACCACGGCCTTACCGACGAGGACATGCAGCGCAAGACCCTCAGGTAGGGGGCGCGCTTCTCATTTTACACCCCCCTCTCTCATGTGCTGGGAGAACCTCTGAGTGGAACTCTAACTGAAAATAATAAGCGTTGTTCACAATTAGAGATTGGACTTCAGACTGCGGTAGGATAAAGAGTTCCTTCCACCAAGAGTAATCTCTGCGTGCCTTGTAGTCCAGTAGTATTTCAGTATAATTACTACATTTCCCATGAGTCTTGTATGAATGACGTCAGTGAGAATGAACCCCTGGGGACGTTTCGAGCGGGTCATGAAAGGAATCAGGTGAAAATAAGATATGTTTTCTGTGGGTTTGTTTTCACAACAAACATGATTTTACGTAGCGATTGCATAAAGATTGCATGTATATATATATATATATATATATATATATTTAAGCACTGGCTCACCAGCACTAGGCATTAACTGAAAACCATTGAGCCATGTGGATTAATGTACAGATTAGCGCGCAGCGTATAAGTCATAAATATCTCTGCTGATAGCATTTGCATTCCTCTCGTATGTAAAGGCTCTCTGTGTGTGACGAGGATAAGTTTGGCCACAATGAATTCATCGGTGAGACGCGTGTGGCTCTGAAGAAGGTGAAGATGAACCAGAAGAAGAACTTCAATGTGTGTCTGGAGAGAGTGGTTCCGGTGAGCTCGCCCCAAACGCACCCCCAAACATGCTCCACCCACTCTCCAAATGTGCTCTATATGCTGTCCAAACACACCCCAAAATGCCCCTGAATGTACCCCAAACACTGCCCAAAACGCACCCTAAAAAAGTCTACAATGAGCTCCGCAGGACCCCAAGCTCTGGCAGTGAATATTACTGCTTTTGGCTTAGCCTGAAACAGCGCTACATGCTAACGGTGATGGTTCCAATGAGGGGCAGCAGAGCTCGGGGGTCAGAACCCCACTGAAGAGACGGACATCATTAATCTCTTTCATTAGCACCAGGTCCTCTCCCCTCCTGTGCGCTGTACAAGTGTTTGGACTGCTACCAAGATTGAGCTTGTTTCTGTTACTGTTACTGTAAATAGGCTATTTTGCAAACACAATCCAGTCAATTAAAGAACTGCTTGGTCCCTGTGGCAACAGTATTGATTATGACCCCCCCCCCCCCAGATGAAGCGGATGGGAACTGCGGGCGCTGCAAGAGGAATATCACTTTACGAAGACGAGGTAGCGCACATTTTACTCTTCAGTTTTTCAGTGTGTAGCGTTCAGCGCTTATTGTTCAGTGTGTAGTGCTCAGTGCTCAGTGTGTAGTGCTCAGGGCTCAGTGTGTAGTGCTCAGTGCTCAGTGCGTAGTGCTCAGTGCTCAGTGCGTAGTGCTCAGTGCTCAGTGTGTAGTGATCAGTGCTCAGTGCTCAGTGTGTAGTGTTCAGTGCTCAGTGTGTAGTGCTCAGTGCTCAGTGTGTAGTGCTCAGTGCCAGTGTTCAGTGCTCAGTGTGTAGTGGTCAGTGCTCAGTGCTCAGTGCTCAGTGTGTAGTTCTCAGTGCTCAGTGCTCAGTGTGTAGTGCTCAGTGCTCAGTTTGTAGTGCTCAGTGCTCAGTGTGTAGTGCTCAGTGCCAGTGTTCAGTGCTCAGTGTGTAGTGCTCAGTACTCAGTGCTCAGTGTGTAGTGCTCAGTACTCAGTGTGTAGTGCTCAGTGCCAGTGTTCAGTGCTCAGTGCTCAGTGTGTAGTGCTCAGTGCTCAGTGCTCAGTGTGTAGTGCTCAGTGCTCAGTGTGTAGTGCTCAGTGCTCAGTGTGTAGTGCTCAGTGCCAGTGTTCAGTGCTCAGTGTGTAGTGCTCAGTGCTCAGTGTGTAGTGCTCAGTACTCAGTTTGTAGTGCTCAGTGCTCAGTGTTCAGTGTGTAGTGCTCAGTGCTCAGTGCTCAGTGTGTAGTGCTCAGTGCTCAGTGTGTTGTGCTCAGTGTGTTGTGCTCAGTGCCAGTGTTCAGTGCTCAGTGTGTAGTGCTCAGTGCTCAGTGCTCAGTGTGTAGTTCTCAGTGCTCAGTGCTCAGTGTGTAGTGCTCAGTGCTCAGTGCCAGTGTTCAGTGCTCAGTGTGTAGTGCTCAGTGCTCAGTGCTCAGTGCTCAG
Organism: Ilyophis sp. 1 JC-2022; assembly: GCA_022702515.1. NCBI lineage: Eukaryota > Metazoa > Chordata > Actinopteri > Anguilliformes > Synaphobranchidae > Ilyophis > Ilyophis sp. 1 JC-2022. Next base: position 4,259,156 of record CM040404.1, on the reverse strand, counting down.
TGTGTAGTTCTCAGTGCTCAGTGCTCAGTGTGTAGTGCTCAGTGCTCAGTGTGTAGTGCTCAGTGCTCAGTGTGTAGTGCTCAGTGCCAGTGTTCAGTGCTCAGTGTGTAGTGCTCAGTGCTCAGTGCTCAGTGTGTAGTGCTCAGTACTCAGTTTGTAGTGCTCAGTGCTCAGTGTTCAGTGTGTAGTGCTCAGTGCTCAGTGCTCAGTGTGTAGTGCTCAGTGCTCAGTGTGTTGTGCTCAGTGTGTTGTGCTCAGTGCCAGTGTTCAGTGCTCAGTGCCAGTGTTCAGTGCTCAGTGTGTAGTGCTCAGTGCTCAGTGCTCAGTGTCTCTCTCTCTCAGACAGGGAAGGAGGGCGGGGAGGTGGAGGAAAGGGGGCGGGTCCTGATGTCACTCATGTACAGCACCCAGCAGGGCCGTCTCATCGTGGGCGTGGTTCGCTGCGTTCACCTCGCCGCCATGGACGCCAACGGCTACTCCGACCCCTTCGTCAAAATGTACACCCCAACACCGGGGATAACCGGGGTCAGGGGTCAAAATGTACACCCCAACACTGGGGATAACCGGGGTCAGGGGTCAAAATGTACACCCCAACACAGGGGATAACCGGGGTCAGGGGTCAAAATGTACACCCCAACACCGGGGATAACCGGGGTCAGGGGTCAAAATGTACACCCCAACACCAGGGATAACCGGGGTCAGGGGTCAAAATGTACACCCCAACACAGGGGATAACCGGGGTCAGGGGTCAAAATGTACACCCCAACACAAGGAATAACCGGGGGGTCAGGGGTCAAAATGTACACCCCAACACAGGGGATAACCGGGGTCAGGGGTCAAAATGTACACCCCAACACCGGGGATAACCGGGGTCAGGGGTCAAAATGTACACCCCAACACCGGGGATAACCGGGGTCAGGGGTCAAAATGTACACCCCAACACAGGGGATAACCGGGGTCAGGGGTCAAAATGTACACCCCAACACAAGGAATAACCGGGGGGTCAGGGGTCAATTACTTTTCAATTCAGACAAAGATGGGAAAAGTGTTGAAATTCAGTCTCATCATGTTCTACGAGGATTTCTAAATTAATTAATTGAATTTCAGATCATTTCCTGAACTGATTAAATTAAATTTAAATGGAATTGACCCCCAGCTGAGGCTGATAACATTCATACAGTGTTTCTGTAAAATGATAAACATATTACATCACGCCATTGACTCTTGTTTAATTTGAGATGAGATAAGCAGAATATTTCTGCTCGTCTGAGTTTACATATTGGCCCTGGAGTAAATTAATGTGGAATGAGTGTGTGCTCTAATATTGCAAATCTTCACACTCACACACACACACACACACACACACACACACACACACACACACACACACACACACACACACTCTCTCTCTCTCACACACTCTCTCTCTCCCTCTGTGCTGTAGTTGTCTGAGACCCGATATGGGGAAAAAAGCCAAAAACAAGACTCAGACAAAGAAAAAAACCCTGAACCCAGAGTTTAACGAGGTGAGTCTGAACCCCGGGTTTAACGAGGTGAGTCTGAACCCCGGGTTTAACGAGGTGAGTCTGAACCCCGGGTTTAACGAGGTGAGTCTGTGTTAAATACCCCGGGTTTAACGAGGTGAGACTGTGTTAAATACCCCGGGTTTAACGAGGTGAGACTGTGGTTTGTGTTAAATACCCCGGGTTTAACGAGGTGAGTCTGTGTTAAATACCCCGGGTTTAACGAGGTGAGACTGTGGTTTGTGTTAAATACCCCGGGTTTAACGAGGTGAGTCTGTGTTAAATACCCCGGGTTTAACGAGGTGAGACTGTGGTTTGTGTTAAATACCCCGGGTTTAACGAGGTGAGTCTGTGTTAAATACCCCGGGTTTAACGAGGTGAGACTGTGGTTTGTGTTAAATACCCCGGGTTTAACGAGGTGAGTCTGTGTTAAATACCCCGGGTTTAACAAGGTGAGTCTGTGGTCTGTGTTAAATACCCCGGGTTTAACGAGGTGAGTCTGTGGTCTGTGTTAAATACCAACCCATGACCTGCATGGTGGAAACACAACAGCCTTTTTTAACCTGCAACCATCTTATTTAATTAGAGAAAAAGTCACACAAAAGCCGCAAAAGCGATTGAATAATGAAATAAAAACGCTGTTTTTCTGATGTAGACATACATGGGTCTCTTCCAGGGGACGGCCATTGCGCCTGCTGACTGTATTGTAGAAAAATACGTGCTCTACTCACAAAAAAACTTGTGAATTAGCTTTTGGGTGCTGTAGTCCAGGGTGCAAATACCCTGGGGTAACCCCCTGTTGGGTTTCAGGAATTCGGCTACGAGATCAAACACAGTGACCTGGCCAAGAAGACCCTGGACATCTCAGTGTGGGATTACGACATCGGGAAGTCAAACGATTACATTGGTAAGACCAGGAGGGTGGGGTCAGGCCCACACAAGCCCCACCAGGCTTTAAATATGCAGTGTGGTCATGTGACACTATGCAGTGTGGTCATGTGACACTATGTAGTGTGGTCATGTGACACTATGTAGTGTAATCATGTGACACTATGTTGTTTGATCATGTGACACTATGTAGTGTGATCATGTGACACTATGTAGTGTGATCATGTGACACTGCAGTGTGGTCATGTGACACTATGCAGTGTGGTCATGTGACACTATGTAGTGTAATCATGTGACACTATGCAGTGTGGTCATGTGACACTATGTAGTGTAATCATGTGACACTGCAGTGTGGTCATGTGACACTGTGCAGTGTGATCATGTGACACTATGTAGTGTAATCATGTGACACTGTGCAGTGTGATCATGTGACACTATGTACTGTAATCATGTGACACTATGCAGTGTGGTCATGTGACACTATGTAGTGTAATCATGTGACACTATGCAGTGTGGTCATGTGACACTATGCAGTGTGGTCACGTGATCATTGTGCCCCTCCCCTGCAGGTGGGTGTCAGCTGGGGATCACAGCCAAAGGGGAGAGACTGAAGCATTGGTACGAGTGTCTTAAGAACAAGGACAAAAAGATTGAGCGTTGGCACACGCTTCTGAACGAGAGCCACGTCTCCAGCGACTAAACGCCCTGCTGCATGCCCTGCCATGCCATTAGCCCCGCCCCCTATGACCCGCCCTGCCCGTAGCCCTGCCCCCTATGAACCGCCCTGCCCGTAGCCCCGCCCAGAATTGCGATGCTTTTATTTCTCGTCTTCCAGCAAGCTAGTTACTGCTTCCCACCCCCCCACCCCCCGCCTTAACTGCCAATCCTGCCCTCGCCCCAGCCATCATTAAACCCCTCTCCACCATCACCCCTCCCATAGACTCTTAACTCTCAATAAAAGAGGTAAAGGGCCACAGCCCTCACCGGGGCCAGTGTGGGACACCCCGATTCTAGGACCCCTAAAAACAGAGCGGGTGTCCCCTCTGCCACTGTGATTGCCTTTAGAGTCGCCAGAAAACTTGTGCGAACCTGTCAGGCATGTGGAGGGTTCAGGCTCTGTAACGGGGGGGGTGCGGGGGGACCTGTACTGTCTCCGCTCATGAAAACACAGAAAGCCCATTTCTTTCATATACTACTATTCTCTAAACATAGTGATTGCGTACCCATGAAAATACTCACAAAAGCCATACCAATGGTTTAATATAAATAAATGAAGAAAAACCTTTTTTAAATCGAAGCTTTAACATATTGATGCGTGATATAAATTCATAGTTAGCCATGCCTGTTATATAAATATTCATAAAATATACGGCAGTAGCCAGTTCCAGCACTAAAAAAGTAGAAAGACTTGAAAGCTCCAGCTCAGTTAATGTTGGTTGGAAGCCTGTGTGAGCCATCGGCTGTGTTACTGTTCCTCGTAAAATCACAAACCTGGCTCGAGCTGTCAGGCGCATAAAATATCCCATAAAGCTTTTAACGGCAGAGCATCCGGCAACATGTACGATCGTGCAGCGCCTCGAAAACGGGGCCGGCTGAAAAAGCCGCCGCGCGCTGCCATCATAACTCAAGCCCATTATTCCATAATAGAAACTGCGCGAAGAGTGGCGTGTTCCCACCGCGTGGAATCCGTGTTATTTATATACGCTACAGGGGGGAGAAATAGGTGTTTCATAAGACGGAGAATAATGAGGCCTGATGAACCAAAGGATCGGTCTAATGGCTGCATGTTAGCTGAGCGTCTGTCTTTAGCGTGTTGCTGCTCATTCAGCTCTAAAGCTGTCCTCTGGCGAGACTCAGATTAGATTTGTGTGAGGAGTGACTCTATTAGTTTATACTGTGACTGGGGAGCCGAGCTTTAGATCTGAACGTAGTTTAATCAAATCCTGGGGTAATGCTGTTGAAGCCCTCAGAAAGCTAGCTGAATTTAAACTGAATTTAATGGTAAATGTTTGGTTGTATATATGAATAATTATGGAATCTGTATGTGTACATGACCCTGGATATGATCCTCTGCTGTGTTACGTTCAAATTGGCTGTGATTTTATGATGAATTGAAACTCTTGACATGCAGTTATGAGCATATTCCTGAATGAATCCCAAAAGTCTTTGCTATAGTTGCCATTGTAACTTAATTAACCTTAAAACATGAGCTGCTCCTTCCACAGCTTAATTAACCTTAAAACATGAGCTGCTCCTTCCACAGCTTAATTAACCTTAAAACATGAGCTGCTCTCTCCACAGCTTAATTAACCTTAAAACATGAGCTGCTCCTTCCACAGCTTAATTAACTTTAAAACATGAGCTGCTCCTTCCACAGCTTAATTAACCTTAAAACATGAGCTGCTCCTTCCACAGCTTAATTAACCTTAAAACATGAGCTGCTCCTTCCACAGCTTAATTAACTTTAAAACATGAGCTGCTCCTTCCACAGCTTAATTAACCTTAAAACATGAGCTGCTCCTTCCACAGCTTAATTAACCTTAAAACATGAGCTGCTCCTTCCACAGCTTAATTAACATTAAAACATGAGCTGCTCCTTCCACAGCTTAATTAACCTTAAAACAAGAGCTGCTCCTTCCACAGCTTAATTAACTTTAAAACATGAGCTGCTCCTTCCACAGCTTAATTAACTTTAAAACATGAGCTGCTCCTTCCACAGCTTAATTAACCTTAAAACATGAGCTGCTCCTCCCACAGCTTAATTAACCTCGAAACAGGAACCCAACCTCCTCTACAGGCAGCTCCTGGTTCTGCATGACTGGCGTTTGAGGCTCCGTCCCCTCCCTGTGCATTATGGGGCCCATGATGCCCCCACCCCCTTCTTACTTCCCGCTCCCCCACCCCCACCCCATATCCTAAACTGTAACTTGTGGCTATAGACAATTACTGCAAATCAAGGAAAGCACATGACATACAATGGAATGACCTCAGCCTTTGTATTGAAATGAGCCAGTTTTACAAACCCCTATGCATGTGGTGTTTCATGGTTCATGATGTAGAAGGGTCTTATTGTGGGCGTGTATAAGTTATCCCATGCCCTTTGACCACCCTCCTACATGTTGGCTTATCTGTGTTCTGTATTCTTTATTTGTATGCACTGTTTTAGCCTTTCCTCTCAACCAGGGGCACTGGTGGCATCCAATCAAAGGAGGAGCTCCTTCAGAACATTCTATAACATTGTAACAAAGCTGCCATGGTTCTAGAATGCCAGTGTGTAACAGTGGAAATAACATTGTAACACAGCTGCCATGGTTCGAGAATGCCAGTGTGTAACAGTGGGAATAACATTGTAACACAGCTGCCATGGTTCTAGAATGCCAGTGTGTAACAGTGGGAATAACATTGTAACAAAATTACAGTGGTTCAAGAATGCCAGTGTGTAACAGTGGGAATAACATTGAAACAAAGTTACTATGGTTCTAGAATGCCAGTGTGTAACAGTGGGAATAACATTGTAACAAAGTTACCATGGTTCTAGAATGCCAGTGTGTAACAGTGGGAATAATATTGTAACACCGTTACTGTGGTTCTAGAATGCCAATGTTTAATAGTGGCAATATCAGGGATAGGCTTGGCTGTGTGCTCACTGAGTACACTATAGATTTGGGTATTTTAGTCATTGTAAATAACATCACATGATGTAGTGTGTGAACAAGAACTATCCAGCAGGTTTCAGTCACTTCTTTCATTCTTACATTTTTTTTCAATCTCAGTCTTTCTTCAAAAATAAATCTAAAAATATAAAAAATTAACATAGAAATTACATGACTGTTTTCCATTTTCACACATACTGTGCTGAGCTTTATTGATATGTATGTGACTGTACAGTGCAATATATAGTACAATATATACACCAAATATCTGAAAAGAGTATTCATTTTAACATGGAGTTATCATACATATATCTTACATGTTCTCCTTCCTGAGGGTATCACTCTGTGTGTATTAAGGGCTGATACATGTTCTCCTTCCTGAGGGTATCACTCTGTGTGTATTAAGGGCTGACACTGAAGGGCCTGTTTTAATGGTTGGAATGAATTAGCCAAGGCTGCTATGCTAAGCAAGGAGAAAAAAAGGAACTATGTTTTAAATTCATTCTGTCCATTTCTGTGGATGAATAAATGCCACTGAGGCCACATCCCTTGGGTTACCATGGCAGCATATCTGGCACCCTGCAGGTTACCATGGCAGCATACCTGGCACCATGCAGGGCACCAGGGCAGCCCACACAGGTGCACTCTGTTCTCTCACCAGTGTCCCTCCTTCTCTTATATTAGATGATCAGTCTCTCCTCCTGTGACGATCTGTCTTTTTTTCAGCCCCTTATGGAACGAATCACAGATTTTATTTATCTCTGTAAATAGAGTAGCGCATGCACTGCGGAAAATGAAGATGAGGAAGAAGAAGAAGAACATTATGTTTGCTATTTAATGTGCATGTAAACATGTTACATCTGGTTTACACAGACCAATAAAAGCTTATGGAACAATGACATGGTTGTGCAATGCTGTCCCAAATCCTTTCCGCCATTCCCAAAGGCAATACATAAATCTACATACACATATGTGATAGAAACAGCTGGAGGATGTGCAGTTTAAACCTGTAGATTACTGTACAACACTGTATCTTTTTTACAGTACAGTAGAGAACATTGTGCCTAAATTATCAATGACCAGGAAAACTACAATGTTCCTTTGTTAGCTGTTAAAGAACACAACCACCTTTTGCAAGCTACACTGACAGTAGTTGTTAGCTAGTAGTATTAGCTGTTTAGCATCTATACATTTTGAGTATTAGCTTACATGCTGCTACGTACCTACATTGAGTGTTCTCTTAGCATGGATATCTACTAGCCTGAAATTACTGGATTGGTAAACTCTCATAAATCCTAGCACCACCACCATGGAAGCATTATTTTGTGTTTTGTTATTGTTCAGAGAATTGTTTTTAATTATCTGCAGGGTGGTAAATGAACGTGTCTTACATCTTCACCAACATACAGTATCCCCGGTGTATGCATGCGTTTCCTCATCTACATTTAAACACCTTTAGCCTTCTGTCCCCACATGTAAGGTGTTGTCATAATGCCACAAGTATACTCTTCACAGTTAAAACAAAACAAATTAATGAATTAAATATAAAACTGTTATATAATGTTACAAAAGTGATCATACGAAACAATCCGTGTAATGTAAACACAAAGGAACATAAATATGAGTTTAAAAATGTAAAATAGAAAATATAATATAGAAAATATTCTTGTAATCTATTTGGTAGCTTAAAATGTACAGAAATATAGGACACAATTTAAAAAAACAGACAAAAAATTATTTATTGATGACGAGTAATTTATGGAATTTAATGAAGATAATTGTGTTTAAAGAAGAACTAGATCCGAAGAAAACATTCTTATTTGAAATACATGTACGTAGTACATTTTCCTCAGGCTAAATTACAATAAATGGTTGGGATACGCTGGAATTTTAATAAGCACAACCCCCCTTTGTTTTTACAAACTTCAGAACGTAGACGAATACTTTCACCCGAAAGTTCCCGTCTCCCTAACGATAAGGGGAGTGTCGTTTTCCACGCTTTAAAAATTCTGCGGTTAAAGAAAGTATGTTCGTCTCAAAGGAATTCCTTCTGTTCGAGAGCCAGAATTGTGAAACTGGATAGACAAACAACATATCCATGCATACTTATAAATACAATTTAATCCTGGATTTATATCAAAAAGCCACAAGTTGGGGAACTCAGGTTGTGCTTTGGAGACAGCTGTCTGTTGTCTGCGCACAATTCCCCAACTCCAAAACCTGGGCAGGTTTCCCCCACCCTTGCTGTAGGCTACCCCAAAGTCCAACAAGGTCAAACATTGCCAAGACGACACCCATATAATTATACTGCTGGTTATAATTAGCCCGCTGACCTGTCCATCCCTGATGTTCCTTGACCTTAAGGCCAATGGAGACAAAGATTTAAAAAATGTATCTGAAAATAAAATATTAAGTCTTTTGATATAATTTTATACCCAGTCATGATAGCATCACATGTTTACCTGTGGAATGTTCCAAACAGGTGTTTTTTGCCAGTTTTTGGAATTGGGGTTTGTAGAACCAGCAACAGCAAGTAGGCAATGACCCCGACAGTCGTATTCAGGATTCCTTCCGGAAATATATTATTTTAAATGAAGGACAGTACAATTTACAGTATAATTTGACCGTTTTTCAGATCATATGATGATCTCTTGTGCGGTCGTTAAAGGATATTTTATTACCACTAATCTAAGTGTTCCCGCCGAGCGAATAGTCGGATACACTTTACATAAACAGCCTAACTGTAAGATATCACACCTGCTTCCAGCCATATTCTGATTTTGCTTTTTTGTTTTACTTGAATATTATTATAATGTATTATAATATTATTATAATATTATTATAAAGACACATAAAGCACTTCAGAGATCTACCAGTAGAGATATCCAGAGGGCGGGTTCCTTTGAACAAAAAGTATTGAATGAAAGATTGCACGGGAAATGGTCCAATGAAATAGTTTACATTTACTGTAGGCTATATAATGTATTTCGCCCGAATGTAGTTATTAATATAATTTTAAAAAGGGACGTTATCCTTTTGAACTATCCAGGATGCGCTTTTACGCACGTAGACCTCCTCCCTCTCTTGAATCTTTATGCCAAGGAGGGTGTGCGAGAGAGTGCCTGATATCTATCATCCAATAGGACTGTGAGAATTGCGCTGTTTTTTCAGGTAATGCATCACCTCATACTGGAGGGGTGGCCTTAACGCGCCCACGTTAGCTTTCCTTCACCGCCGGCAAACCTCACCCTGCCTGTGGGGTCTCTTCGAAATGCACTTTATTGTGACTGCATGCAATGCTGCGTATAAATAACTGTATTTGGTGACCTTTAAAGTAGTCTTGGAGAATGCACGTGGCTAAGAACGCTCACACGCTCTCGTTACCTATAGAACGGCGCGCATGCATATACGAGCATGCAGAAACTAAGTTTTCATACCAGCTGGATTGATTTATAGAAATAGAAGAGGCAACATGTTTTTGTAAAATTATCTGTAAATAGGTTGTTATCTCAGTAGTTTATGTTGTTTTCGTATAAATGCCTAGCAACATATTTGGCTGAAAATTGTTTTCAATCTTGTCGGCTCTGAATGCAAACTCTATTTCAAGCTAGTGAATTTCTTATTTATTGCACCACAGACGTCCATTGGAAAGCCTTCCACCAACCAACTTTGTTTTGAAATGCGAATCAGACGCGAGTTACATTTAATTATTTTCTTGGTATTATATGACTTTTCTGCTGCATATCATGCGATTGACCCACGAAATGCTACCTCCTGCTACTGGGTTTCTACAACAAGCGGGCGCACTCATTACGGTTTCCTTCGCGAGTCAGCTGGGAAACGAGCAAACGCACTGCGTTTGTACCTCAGCACGTGGACAGAGAGCCAGCGTCTCGTGGACTGCGTGGTAGTCGAGGAATCCGCGGTCACAGAGGGCTACCTTTCTCTCTGTCAGGAGGGGCGCGCCGGGAATTTCCTCGAAAACCCACAGGAGCGCTTTAATATCAGTCTGCTGCTAGCACCCGATAGCACGTGCGTGGTTGGCTCCGTCGTGGGATTCGAACCGTCCGGTCGCGTGAAGAGGGACCTGCAACTTGCTGATGCTGGACGCCCCTCACTTCGCAATCTCGTTGTCAGCTCTGGAGTGGAGGTCCGACGCCGGAAGAGATCCTGGATATTTCCTGGGACACTCTGGTGTGGCACGGGCACAAAGGCAAACGCCTATGACGATATAGGTGAGTGAAATCCAACCAGAAAAAAAACACAAAATTATATCAGGTTTTTTTAATATAAAAAAAAGTCTTGCAGACGCAGTCACGCGGTATTTCTTTTTTCATTTGCCCGTGTGTATATGTGGAATATTTATATGGTCATTGCCTTGGGTGATGGATTGCAAAGTGCAGTAAATTTGCATGACTGAGCTCTGGCTTTAAGCAGCCAGGCTGAAGGAATGTGTGAATGTTCAAACAGATCCACATGGGTAATAACTTAGGAAAGAAAGACTGCTTCGTTTGTCTTCGACAGGACAGCGGAAGATAGGAGAAGTATGTGAATACAAAGCCAATATTTTTCATGAAGAATGGCTTCTTCATGGATGTTGAATGTTATGAATGACCCTGAGCTTTTGGGGGCCCTCCTATTTTGTCTGTGAGATTGCGGACTAGCGCGCGGGGGGTTGTGGATTGTGATCGTGACCAGGGGGGGTTGTTGTCTATTTCATATTTCAAGCAGTGCTTATAAGCTCAGATGGGACCCTGAGAGGTGGGACTTAGCTGTGTGTATCTGTCTGGCACTGAATAGTTGTTATGAATCCAATCAGGCTACATCAACAGAAACAACACAGGAAAAACGTCCAATGTTAAATCAACTCTGTGAGAGTATGTTACATTTTAGCAGAGTGCACCCTGTATGGTCCTTATTGGACTCGTAGAAACTTTGTTAGAGTTCAGTTAACACTTCACATTTTACTGTGCAGTATCAATACTAATAAGGGGTTGTTGTATAACACGTTTCACCCCATTCAAGGATCTTGACTCATTTGACAATGAAGCGGGGGTAAACCCTAACCGTCCAATGAAAAGCACGAACCCGCCCCCAGAACACTCGCCACGCACAGCACATAAAGCTGGAGAGGCTCGTAAAACTCGAAAATCATGATACAATTATTCGAGTGCCTGACAGAGAGAGGCAGATTGGAAACTTGGTTCAGCCTCCAGGAAGCGCCACCGTGATATTTCTGATAAGATTCATGGGTTGGTGCCTGAAGCTAAATTAATTCATTTCCTGTAGTAAAAATGACATATGAATCCACATTATAGCGTTGCAAAATAATCCTCCAAAAGAACAGGTGATGCTAAAAAGACTCCTGCTGGAGGTTATCCAAGGTCAAATATCACCTTAAATACCACTCATATTAAAACAAAGTACAATCAGAAATATGAATGTGAAAACTGAGCGCTTACATAACATGAGGTGATTGCTATATTTCAACAAATAATATGTGGCAGGTTCAAGTTTGTGCAAGTGAGCTGCAATCTTGGCATGATTTCCCATTTGATAGCTCACCTTGATGGGATAATCTGTGAGATCAGGATGACACTCATAAAATAAAGTAAAATCTTTTTTGGATGAGAAGGAATACCACATTGCAGAATATCACAATTAATATTTTTTTGCTGAAACCGTGATGATTAAAAATGATGTTAGGTGAGATGCACAGGGAAGTCTGTAGAGGGCGCTCACTCTCGAGCCATATGCTAGTTACCCCATGTGGGCATGGGTTCGATCCCCACCCAAGCACTCTCTCTGCTGTGGCCCCTTCCCTGTCTGTTACCCCTCTGTGCTTTCTACCTGTCTGTTACCCCTCTCTGCTTTCTACCTGTCTGTTACCCCTCACTGCTTTCTACCTGTCTGTTACCCTCTCTGCTTTCTACCTGTCTGTTACCCCTCTCTGCTTTCTACCTGTCTGTTACCCTCTCTGCTTTCTACCTGTCTGTTACCCCTCTCTGCTTTCTACCTGTCTGTTACCCCTCTCTGCTTTCTACCTGTCTGTTACCCCTCTCTGCTTTCTACCTGTCTGTTACCCCTCTCTGCTTTCTACCTGTCTGTTACCCCTCTCTGCTTTCTACCTGTCTGTTACCCTCTCTGCTTTCTACCTGTCTGTTACCATCTCTGCTTTCTACCTGTCTGTTACCCTCTCTGCTTTCTACCTGTCTGTTACCCCTCTCTGCTTTCTACCTGTCTGTTACCCCTCTCTGCTTTCTACCTGTCTGTTACCCCTCTCTGCTTTCTACCTGTCTGTTACCCCTCTCTGCTTTCTACCTGTCTGTTACCCCTCTCTGCTTTCTACCTGTCTGTTACCCCTCTCTGCTTTCTACCTGTCTGTTTAGCTTACATGCCAAAGGTCTTTTCTTTTTTTCCGGTTTGGCTCCAGTATTTAAGTCAGGAGACTTAATTTGTGTTATCACTCGTATATTCAAGTTCGCCCTGTTTCGTAGGGTTGACTTTTCTTTGGCTTTTTAGCTACAAGGAATTATTTTCCTGTTTTTTCTTTCTTTGTATTTATAGTTAATACTCCCTTATTGGTCCTCACTTGCGTGAGTGACTGGTTCTGATGCCCCTCCCTCCGCGTTTCATTCTCCGCTACTCAATCCATCACATCATATTTGTGTTTTTTTTTGTATTAATCACTACCTGGGTGCATCCCAATATTCTTCCCTCCTCACCTCCTTTCCTCCACTCGTCTCCTACAAGGAAGTATGCCAAACAGCCTGCACATTTCAAGAACAAGTAGTCGCATGTACAGTACAGTGACATTGCGGTTTGCGTCGAGCCATTGTATGTAATATGTAATGTAACAATTAATGTGTAATTAATATGTAATCAGCAACATTAGATTAGGAGAGAGAGGATGTATTTCTCGAGTATTGGGACACGCCCCCTGTGTGTTTAGTGAGTTGTGACCTCATCTGACCTCTCTTGGCAGGTTTGTTTGAGAAGACGGACAGGTGTTGTCGGGAGCATGACCACTGCATACACACCATTCCCATGTTCAGGGCCAACTACGGCGTCTTCAACCACAACCTTTTCACCCTGTCTCACTGCGAATGTGACCGGAGGTGAGCCGTTAAAGCCGGTTTCACCTGAAGCCTCGTTCCAAGAGTAACGCTCGTCTGTTCACCCCAAAACGAATGGTTTTCCTGACTTCTCTCGTTCATTCTCTCTTTATCTCTTTTCTTTCTCTACCTCTCTTTTTCTGTTTCTCTCTCCTGCGCTCTGCGTTTCCCAATCCCTCTCTCTCTCTCTCTCTGCCTCTGTTCTGTTCTCTCTCTCTCTCTCTTTCAATCTCAATTCAATTCATCTTGCTTTGTTGGCATGAAATGCAGATAGAAAATATTGTCAACCTCTCCCTCTCCCCTCTCCCCCCCCCCCCCCCCCCGCCCCCTTCTTCTCCTGGTTATACCCACAGCTGCCTTTGATCACCCAGCCCAGGCGGAAAATGTACAGATTACCTTTGTATTCCCTTTATTTAACAGCTGGGTGTGTTTTACAGCTGACAACACAACACTTCAGACTGTGTTTGTTTTTTCTGTGTGTGTGTGTGTGTGTGTGTGTGTGTGTGTGTGTGTGTGTGTGTGTGAGTGTGTGTGTGCGTGCGTGCGTGCATGTGTGTGTGTGTGTGTGCGTGCGTGCGTGCATGCATGTGTGTGTGTGTGTGTGAGTGTGTGTGTGTGCGTGCATGTGTGTGTGTGTGTGTGTGTGTGCGTGCGTGCATGTGTTGCTGTGACAATTTACATAAACCTTGGTTGTGAATGTGATTGTGTATTGTGAATGGAATGAATGACGTATAAAAGGGAGATTATGTGGTGTACCTGCCAGGTGTAATTACAGGGTGTGACAGCGTCCTTCTCTCACTGTGTGCGTACTAGTATCCCAAAGGAGGAGAGCTATCAGGATTTAGGATGGGAGGGTGACAATGAATTTGATTGCTATATAGTATTGATGGATTGGACTGTGTTAGCTTGAGTTTTGTTGGGATCAGTACAGGTGAATATTTGGGGAATGAGGTCACAGTAACTCTTTGTCTCAGGGGTTTATTGGTAATTAGACATTAGGAGCACTGTGATCTCATTGTTTCTTTTGGGCAGACGTGTTCTGGGGTGTCCAGAATCCAAGAAGGACTGGTCTAGGTTCTGGCTTTTGTTACAGTGCATAATTTTTAAAAACCCTCAATCAACCAATAAAGGTATTGATTAAAGCCCGCGATTAGTGGATTAGTTCGGGCAGGAGTTTTAGTCCCGGGACAGAACAGAATCCTGCACCAGCACCAGTCCTTCTCCGATAAGAATGGACACCCCGCTTTATTCAACGGCAGCTGGACTGTTATATAATACTGCCCTGAGTGAGGCTTGTACACATTCAGATGTTATGTGCGTGTTTAAAAACACCAGCTGGGAAAATAAAACTTGCTGGGAAGAAAAAAACCCAATAATGTGAACAAACATTCCTGAACTTTTGACCTGGGTGAAAGGGAATGTGTCCCCAGAGGTGGGGTCACGCATCTGCCTCCCACAGTGTGGGAAACCTCCCCTGTCACATGACATGAATAAAATCTGAACTTCATTAGTGCCTTGGAAGGTGAACAAGAATTTCTGCTTGACCTCAATGCCATACGGAGGAGGACGGTGCTCAAATAGACAGCAGCCAGCTTTACCACCATGTATCTCCAGCACACTGAGCCTGTAGAGGGGGCGGCCTGGCTTGGATCAGATGGGGACAGACACGTTACGCTACAACTGTGTCAAACTTAACAGAGGACAGAACCACAAGGCCGGTCACAGAAAAGCATGTAACATGCTCTCCTTTCTCTTCTCACTCTCTCTCTTTCTCTCTCTCTCTCTCTCTCTCTCTCTCTCTCTCCTCTCTCTCCTCTCTCTCCCTCTCTTTCTCTCTTCCTCTCCTCCTTCCTCTCTTTCTCTCTCTCTCCTCTCTCTCTTTCTCTTCCTCTCCTCCTTACTCTCTCTCTCCTCTCCTCTCTCTTCTCTCTCCCCCTCTACTCTCTCTCTCCCTCTCTCCTCTCTCTTTCTCTCTCCCCCTCTACTCTCTCTTCCTCTCCTCCTTCCTCTCTCTCTCCTCTCTCTCCTCTCTCTCGCCGCTCTCTCTCTCTCTCTCTCTCTGAGGTGGAGGTTGTGTTTGTGAGAGCTCTTGTCTGTTTTTCTAAAAATTTCAATTTCTATTACTTTTCTATTCTTTATATGTTTACCTACTGATTTAAAACAGATACTTAGTTGTTTTTGGTTTAGTGGGATACTACAGTATTATTTGGGGAAGGGGGGTTTTTGTGGGGTAGGTGCGGGAGGGTTTTTCAGTTTGAGACGCTGTAATGGCGTCTCAACAAGCAGGAGAAACTTTGTCTCTCCGACATGGGGTAAGATGTGTTACCGAAAATAGCACATCAGTCGAGGACGTTCTGAATGTAATTGCAGAGCAGGTAGGAGGGGAAAACATCGATTCGGCTTCTCGAATGAATAAAGCCGTGGTGGTTTTTAAAAAAAAGACGGAATTAGTCACTAAACTTGTGGTGAGTGGAATATGGGTTCGTGGGGTGTTTGTACAAGTAACCCCACTTTCCGCACCAGCCACAAAGGTAATTGTTTCCAATGTCCCGCCGTTCATAAAAAATGAAGATCTTAAAAGAGAGCTTGTGCGATATGGCAAATTCGCTGGCACCATGAAAATGATACCTTTAGGTTGCAAAAATGTCAATTTAAAACATATACTGTCGTTTCGTCGACAAATATATATGTTTTTAAATGCCGAAACGGAAACGATTGATATTTCTTTTAGGGTCAGATATGGGGAAAGTTCGTTCATAGTTTTTGCGAGCACGGATAGCTTGCGGTGTTTTGAATGTGGGGACATTGGCCATAAAAAGAGATCGTGCCCACATAAAAATAAACAGGCTAATGAAGAAACCGGTGCGGGTTCAGCAGAACGGCCCAGTGAGGATTCTAAAGGTGAGGAGGCTGAGGCAGAAAAGCAGGGCGGAGAAGATATTTCTGTTGTTTCAGAGGAATGTAATGATAAAGCGGAGGCAGAGGAAAATGTGCTGGGAAGCGTGGAGATGGGTAAAATGGGGGATCAAACAGAAGGGAAAACTCAGTTGGGTGATCCCCTTGAAGGTACTAGTGAGTACACAGCATTTGTGCTGAACTCTGGTAGACTAGGGAGAACTGAGAAGCGTAAATCCAATAATGAACGTGTTTTTCATTGTGAAAATGAACAGTCCACTGAGAGAAAAAAAAAAGGTAGAGTAGAAAATGAAAGTCTGGATACTGAGAAAACGGGCTTAAATGAAGAAGAAGTTGTGGTTGCAGAAAAAGTAGTAGAAGCCCCTTCGTTTTCAGAACCACAGAGCCTACCTGAGCAGGCAGAACAGGACAATATAGCTGGGATGGATTGTGAAGATGGTAAAGATAGCTGTGTGCAGGAAGATGACGGAGAGTTTTCGGATTCTTCAATCCTATCGGAAAGTGTAACCAGCCAGGAGGGCGATAATACGCTTTACACCATAAAAGAAATAAATGTTTTTTTAGATGCGACAAAAGGAAAGACCGTTAATGTGCTTCATTTCTTTCCTGACGGAGATAAATTCGTGCGGTCTGTTAAAAATATCATTAATAACGTTAGCATGGCTGTAATGAATAGCCAGAAAAGATACAGATTGAAAAAACATTGCACATCGGTTAGAAAATCGAGGTCGATTTCAAAACTAGTGAAATAAATGGCTTGTGGGGTTTTTTATTTCACTTTTCTCCTTTCTTCACGGTGCCTTGTATGTTTGGTTTTATTTCATTTTTACTCAATGAATACATTAAATATAGGATCACTTAACGTTAACGGCGCCAGAGATGGGGTAAAAAGGGGATTGGTAGCTGAAGTAATGAAACAAAAAAGACTGAATGTCCTTTTTTTACAAGAGACTCATAGCAACATAGAAAATGAAACTGAGTGGAGACTATGGTGGGAAGGAGATTGTTTTCTGAGCCATGGGACAAACTTGAGTGCTGGGGTTGCCATTTTATTTTCACCTGCTTTTAATGTTAAATTATTGGCTAAGGAGGAAATTGTTAAAGGGCGGCTTTTATGTGTGAATGTAGAAATATTGGGGATTTCTTATTTTTTTATTAATATTTATGCCCAAAATGTGGGGACAGATAGGCAGTTTTTATTTGAACAGTTACAGAAAAAACTTTTAAAAATTGCAGATAGTGATGCAGTTTTTATTATAGGGGGAGATTGGAACTGCACTTTAGATTTTACAATGGACAGAAATGGTGCAGAACCGCATTTTAAATCTGCAGAGTTTCTTAAGAAGCTCTCAAAACATTTTGATCTGTGTGATGTCTGGAGAGAACAAAATCCAAATGTGAGACAGTACACATGGGTAAAGAGTGCCTTAAATACAGTGTGTGCAGCCAGGTTAGATAGGTTTTATATTCTTAAAAATGAAAGGCACAGGGTAACAAGGACAGGTATCTTACCAGTGGGTTTTACGGACCATCATTTAATTGTTTTAAGTATGTGCATTAAGAAGAGGACCAAAGGTAGTTTTTATTGGAAATTTAATATAAAATTGCTGGAAGATGAAATTTTTTGTGCAAAATTTGAGGATTTCTGGCAAAAATGGAAAGGGGAAAAAGAAAGGTTCGAAACAGTAGGACTCTGGTGGGAGGTGGGCAAAGTTCAAATTAAAACTTTTTGTCAGCAGTACACAGAGTATAGTACTGCTAGGAGCAGAAGGGCTGTGGCAGAACTAGAAAAGGAAATTACTCAAATGGAGGAGGAGGTGATAATGACCAACAATACAGGTATGTTGCAGGCTCTTAAGGAAAAAAAAAGAAATCTGGCTACTATACTGAATGAGAAGGTTAAGGGGGCTCTGATTAGAGCCAGATTTTGTACATTAAAAGACATGGATGCTCCTAGCAAGTTCTTTTTTAATTTGGAAAGAAAGGTGGTACAACGCAAGGAGTTGTGCGTTTTAAATCTTCCTGGTGGAAAAACGACTGCTGACCCTGGGGAAATCCGGGAAGAAGTGGTGTGTTTTTATAAAGAACTTTTTAAAGCGGAAGATGTGGACATGCAGCAGGTTGAGACACTTCATAAAGACCTACCAAAGCTAACTGCAGAAGAAAAGGAGGAGTTGGACTCTGAGCTCAGTATGCAGGAGATCACTGAGGCTGTGGGACAGATGTCTTCAGGCCGTGCCCCAGGCATTGACGGATTACCTGCTGAATTTTATAAAAAGTTTTGGGAATGTATGGGGCAGGATTTTTATGGGGTGGTTATGGAGAGTAGTTTGAAACAGGAGCTTCCACAAAGCTGTCGCCGGGCAGTGCTCACAATGCTGCCGAAAAAAGGGGACCTGTGCCTGTTAAAAAACTGGCGACCTTTGGCACTTTTATGCACTGATTTTAAGATACTGTCAAAAAGTATAGCAAATAGAATAAAAAAATATGTTTCTAGAATAACAAAAAAGGATCAAACCTATTGCATTCCAGACAGATCAATCAGAGACAATCTGTTTCTGATTAGAGATGTGGTAGAGCTGGCAAAGGCTTATAACTTAAATTTTGGCCTTTTCTCTATCGATCAAGAAAAAGCTTTTGATAGGGTGGATCACAGCTACTTAATGAAGACACTAGAGGCTTTTGGTTTTGGGGATGGCCTTCTGTCTTGGGTGAGACTGCTATATAAAAATGTGTCTTGCTTAGTAAAGGTAGCGGGGGGACTAAGCAGGCCAATAGAGGTACAGCGTGGCATCAGACAAGGGTGCCCTTTGTCAGGGCTGCTGTACACCTTAGCCATTGAACCTTTGCTTTGCCTCATTAGGAAGAAATTGAGTGGTCTGATTGTGCCAGGAGAGTCTCTCTGTAAAAAAATTAAAGTCTCAGCGTACGCTGATGATATAATGGTGGTAGTAAAAAATCAGGGGGATCTGGCTGCCCTAGAAAAATGTATCCAGACCTATGAGCGGGCCTCCTCTGGCAGGGTAAATTGGGAGAAGAGTGAGGCATTGCTTTGTGGTTCATGGCAAAATGAAAATCCTCCCGAGTTGCCAGGAAATCTGGTTTGGAAGAGAGAAGGGCTGAAAGTGCTAGGTGTGTACTTGGGGACTACTCAATATATGCAGAAGAATTGGGAGGGTGTAATGGAAAAGGCGTGTGCTAGGATTTCTAGGTGGAAATGGCTTCTTTCACAGGTATCTTTTAGAGGTAGGGTGTTAATTCTAAATAATTTGGTGGCATCTGCACTATGGCACAGGTTGGCGGTGTTGACGCCACCAGGCGGATTCCTAAAAGAATTTCAAAAATTAATGGTGCAGTTCTTTTGGTCAGGGCAGCACTGGCTCAGGGCAGCAGTGTTGTATCTGCCACTGCAGGAAGGAGGGCAGGGACTCATGGACCTGGAAAGTAAGGTAATAGCTTTCCGGTTGCAAGCGGCTCAGAGGCTCCTGTACAAGAAGGTGTGCTGGAGGGAGACTGCCTGTGCACTGCTCAGAAAAGCAGGTGGAATGGGGCTGGATAGACATCTGTTCCTGATGGAGCTAGAGCCTATGGACACAGTAGGTCTTACTGTTTTTTACGCCTCAGTAATAAAGGCATGGACTGATACACTTTGTACTCAGAGGGACACATTATGGACAATGGAAGAACCAATATTTAGAAATCCGTTTTTGAAACTGCCTCCTTTGATTTTAGAAAGCATAAGGCGCCATTTTACAAGGGCAGGTCTGACCAAACTGGCCCATCTAAGGAGTGAGGATGGTGGAGACTGGAGAACTGTGGAGGAAATAGCAGCAGAGGCTGGAGTTCATTCACTAAGAATGGTGGAAAAAATAATGGCGAGAGTCAGAGCACTTTGGCCCTCCCAGAATCAAAGAAATAGTGAAGAAGCTCAGACTGCAGAGGCTCCTTTCTTCCCATCGGTCCGTATAAGAGCGAAGGTGGGGGACTGGCAAGAGGAAGAGGGGAAACTGTTGACATTCAAGACTCCTGAGGTGGAGAATTTTGAGACAGTGGCTAAAAAAGCCTTGAGTATTTTAAGTGTGAAGGTTCGGCACTTGCATGCACTAGAAGATTTGAGAGCAGGGGCGTGGCAAGAAGAACAAATTGTGCCCATGGTTACAAATTGGCGGTTATTGTACAAATCACCCTTGCCAAAGAGATCAGGTGACCTCCAATGGAGGATTATACACGGAGCCATAGCCACCAATAGATACCTGGCACACGTCAACCATGAGCAAGATGATGGCTGCCCTTTTTGTGGGATAGTGGAGACTGTGTCACATATTTTTGTTCTTTGTCCTCGATTGTCTCATCTGCTTTTATTATTAAAAGAGCTATGTGAGAGGTTTGGGGTGTGTTTTGACAGTAGAGTTTTTGTTATAGGAACGGGCTATTCTGCGAAAAAAAAATGTATGTTGACACTGATCAATTTTTTGTTTGGGCAAGCCAAATTGGCTGTTTGGTTGTCGAGGAAAAAAAAAATTCAAGAAGGACTGGTGACTGACCCAGTGCTGATATTTAGAGGGATGATCTCTGAGCGCCTTAGGGTAGAGTATGTGTATTATAATTTGATGAACAACGTAGAAGAATTTAAGAAAATCTGGTGTGTCAAGGAGGCAATATGTAGGATGAAAAATGAAAGTTCTTATGAGGTGTTGTTTTAAATCAAACTGCCTGATAAGAGGTGGGCTTTTTTTTGAGTGTGTTTTTAGTTTATTTTGTTTCTAGAAAAAATGTTTTTATAACCGGTTTTATGGAGTTTTCCATTTTACTGGTTTTACTGGTTTTATTTTTTTATGTAAGGTTTTGTATGTGTATATACATGTTTTTATGTATATGCGGAAATATATTTATTTATTATTGTTTTTTAACACGGAAAAATTGCTAAAAGATCTGTGTTATAATTACTTTTATTATTTAATTAAATATAAAGAAAAAACATACAAATAAGGAAATGTTATAAATATGTTAGATGAGTTACTGTTTACAACATATTTGCAATATGTTCTAAATAAAGGTACCTTCAAAGTCAAAGTCTCTCTCTCCTCTCTCTCTCTCCTCTCTCTTTCTCTCTCCCCCTCTACTCTCTCTCTTCCTTTCCTCCTTCCTCTCTCTCTCCTCTCCTCTCGCTCCTCTCTCTCCTCTCTCCTCTCTCCTCTCTCTCTCTCTCTTTCTCTCTCTCTCCTCTCTCTCTCTCTCTCTCTCCCTCTCTCCTCTCTCTTCTCTCTCCCCCTCTACTCTCTCTCTTCCTCTCCTCCTTCCTCTCTCTCTCCTCTCCTCTCTCTCCTCTCTCTCTCTCTCTTTCTCTCTCTCTCCTCTCTCTCTCTCTCTCTCCCTCTCTCCTCTCTCTTCTCTCTCCCCCTCTACTCTCTCTCTTCCTCTCCTCCTTCCTCTCTCTCTCCTCTCCTCTCCTTCTCTCCTCTCTCTCTCCTCTCTCTCTCCTCTCTCTCTCTCTCTCTCTCTTTCTCTCTCTCTCCTCTCTCTCTCTCTCTCTCCTCTCTCTTCTCTCTCCCCCTCTACTCTCTCTCTCCTCTCCTCTCCTCTCTCTCTCCTCTCTCTCTGTCTCTCTCTCTCTCTCTCTCTCTCTGTCTCTCTCCCTGCAGGTTCCGTGAGTGTCTGCAGGGGGTTAACGACACCATCGCTCACATGGTGGGCTACAGCTTCTTCAACATGCTGAAGGTTCCGTGTTTCACTTTCACCCTGAAGAAGCACTGCATTGAGATCAGCTGGTTTGGGCTGTGAGTTTTCTTTAAGAAGATAAGAGTACACAACGATAGGAACAGACCATTCAGATCAGCTGGTTTGGGCTGTCCCTTTTATGAATTTTAAAATGTCTGCTGCCCGTTTTTAGCATTGCACAGCCTTACCCTAGCTATAGCCTAGCCTAGCCTAGCCTAGCCTAGCGTAGCCAAACCCTCTACTTCTTTCATATTTTACTTGCAGGAACTTTCAGTTAGAAGCTAGCAACACAGTGAGTGGAGACAGGTTGCGTTAGCTGCATGTTATAACAGAAGAATAGGATGTGTTATCTGAAGATTATGAAATGACAGGTTCAAACACAAACAGATAATGCATTTTTTTTTTCAAATATGCATCATCATTTAACACATGTGTGAGGAGAACACGTTTAAAAACACAATTAACAGTCTGCTCGAGTGCAACCAGTTCCAAACTCCCACACTGGATTTATTTTGGGGTTTAGGTTCTTCTTGGTTTAGATCTAGATCTTGATCCAGAATTCAAACCTTTTTACACGTCCAGAAATGACGTGCGTGCTGGGAAACGTGTATATTCAGCTGTTGGGCCTGTATTGATCTGTCTGAGTCGGCTCAGCATTGCAAAGTTGCCTCGGGCAACGGCACCACGCCCAATTCCGCTTCCATTGGAAGGCTATGGCTGTAGCCTGCAGGTGGCCAACGTGTGTGTGTGTGTGTGTGGGGGGGGGGGCGATGGAATGGACATACATGTCAGAACAGTTCAACATAATAATGAAAGAGTCGTTGCTGCATGTTTTTGATTCCAAGGTGTCAGAAATCAGTGGTTTAAGTGTTTAATGAGTGTTTACACAGGACGTGAATTTAGCGCCACGTGAATCTGCCATCATTGTGAATGGTGAAGCTTCTAGAAGGGGAGAGAACTAAAAGACCAGAGGGTCGCTACACTGAACAGTATGACTGGACATTGGATTGGGCGCCATTGCCGTACTGTGTACAAACATCAGAGAAAATGCAATTACACCTGTAATTCAGGCCTGTCACTTTCACACTGTCCATTTGAAATGTTAAAAATAAATAGAGCTAGTCAGCATTGAAAAGTGTAGAGTACCCTTTATTCTGATATTTTCTACCCTTTATTCTCTATATTTTCATTTTATGTAGACGGGGTTACAGATAGAAATAGGATCACAGGAGATAAAGACTGTGTTCCATTATGCATACTTGCACTCTAGTTAGTGCGCATAGCGCCATTTTGTTTGTCATTAGTGCGTTTCGAACCGCAAGTATGCAAAAATCAAGTATATTCTAAAATCCCCGGATGTGGACTTCTGTACTTGACAAGACCCATAATTTTAAGTGTGCATTGATTCACACTTGTATGGGTTTTTAGATCATTGCGCTAACCATAGACTGTAGAAAAATAGCGTAACACGGCATGTAACCTTTTATACAGTCTATGGCTCACACACGTAGTTACGTAATTACACGCCAGTCATGTCTTAAACAATGAAAACGCAAAATGTGGCTGAACAATATTTATTGTAAATAGTGCCATGCACCATAACATTTGTAGTTCATTTCAAATGCTTAGGCCTCATGGTGCTAACTGT
Organism: Ilyophis sp. 1 JC-2022; assembly: GCA_022702515.1. Taxonomy (NCBI): domain Eukaryota; kingdom Metazoa; phylum Chordata; class Actinopteri; order Anguilliformes; family Synaphobranchidae; genus Ilyophis; species Ilyophis sp. 1 JC-2022. The sequence continues at coordinate 4,235,695 of CM040404.1, read as the reverse complement.
ACCGTAGCTAGGTTATCGAGTAAGGTAATTCGTGGAGGTGATTCTATTGTTTTTCCTGTGTAAGGTCAAAGGTAGGCTATTCTGCTGACTACGTCATCAAGTATGTTCCAAAATTGAAGCATACTTGCGCTTTTGCATACTATCAAGTGCGTTCTAGCTAGTGTAATTGGAAGAATGTACTGTCTAGAATGCAAGTATGTAAAACGCAAGTATGCATAATGGAACACAGCCAAAGTGTCCCGTGGCAGGGGATTCATATTTGGGCTCCGAGTCAGCTGACGTACAGGCCACGCCCCATTGTGTCCTTGACAACCCCTTTCTAACCGACCAGGTGAGGTTTGTTCCTGACAGCTCTCACCTTTCTCCCTCCAGGTGTAAGTCAGTGGGTGTTGCTCCGTATGCTGTCCTCAGGTATCCAGCCCCATACAATTCCACACACCTGGTGAACGAGGGGTCAGAGGTCACGGCTGTCCCAGCATCCCTTGCAGGAAAGCATACTGTCGCTTCCTCTTCAGCCTCCCGTTCTGTATCCACGGCCTTCAAGAACGGCACAACCCCGACGTTGAGAGCCAAAACGTGCCAGCCACAAACCCGCAAATTGAAGACCGCCAACCACAGGGGGCGCTGTGGCCCCAGGGGCTCGCCGCGGGGCGACACCTTCCGGCCGGACCGAAAGACGGCACGAGGCGGGAAGGGCAGGAAAGCTTCCGCGGAGTCGCCAACTGCTGCTCCGACACCCAGAACCACCGCCTTAGCCGCCACCACCAGCCGGGCTACTGTGAGGAAGACCACGCCCTCACATGCAGCGAAGAGAAAGGGCTCCAAGAAACGGCTGGGCTCGAAAAACGCCCTCCCCACTGACCTGCCCTGGGACCCCCAAAAACACGACAACAACAATCTCCCTGCACCCCTGAAAAACACCAGGCACAAAGGTATGGAGGCGGAGCCACAATGAGCTGTCAATCACTGACTTGTTTGAACCAATCAAAATGTTTTACTCTCCACAGCAAAAGAAAAAAAATGTGTTCACATCAGTGTGTCACTGTTGGCATACTCTGTGGTAGCTCCAGTCATTTTAGCTTTATGAAGCTTAATTTTCCATCACTAGTCCAACAGGTGAGTAGATCAAAAGAGCTCGCCCACTACGCCAATACACTACGTCTGCTCTCAATGTTTATTCACAAAAAATGGGCTGAAAAATTCAATCACTTCAGCATACTTCCATTATGAGTATCTCCCTACAAAATTCTCGACCATAAAAATCGCATCACGGTCTGTAGAATCAGCTTCTTCCTGTGGCATCGGGCTCCTCTTGTGAAATTGTCTTTTATTGGTTTTTAAAAATACATACCAACAAAAACTTTACACTTAGACATTTCACTCAACACACTTCATTACATTCAGGTTATTAAAATCACACAGGTTAGGGGGGGGTTCCCCGGTTAAAAAAACATTCAAAAACACTTAAGACACCACATAATAACAATATTTACAAGACAGTGAAAATGGAATGAAAAAAAACCTCCATCAGGAGGGAAAAAAAATCAAATGTGTTCAAAAATCAAATATTCACGCGGACAGTGAAGTGCGCGAAAAAGACACATGAGTGCCCGGGCTGTGTCGGGTGGGTCAAATGTTCATTGTCTCTCTTTCTCTCTCTCTTCCGTGTGTGGTGGGGGGGGGTGGACTATATAACAAGTTCTTTCCAGTGGTCCACCCCCCATTTCTCTCTGGCCAGACGCTGGTTTTGCGCAAAGTCCACCATAACGCCGTCCTGGAGGAGGTTTTGTGTCCTCCTCCTGAGAGTGAAAAGGTCCACTGTTGTCTTTTGGTAGACCTTGATGTTCCTCGCCTCCCACAGGACCTGCTTGATGGTATTTACGATCCTCCACTGACGCTGGAGCTCCGCTGTTCTGCATCCCCCTCTAGGCCCGTAGAGGACACTCTCAGCAGTCAGGGAGGATCTGGGCAGCAACCTGTTATGGGAGACAGAGGAAACAACAAGGCCCCAGACCCGTCTGGCCACGGAGCACTCCCAGAACAGATGGTATACGTGTTCTGAGTCAGTGCATCCGTGGGGGCAGCGCTCGGTCAGGGCTAAGTGCCGCCTATACATGAAGACCCTGGTGGGGAGACACATATGAGCAGACATCCAGGCAATGTCTTTCTGCTTATTTGTAATGCATTTATGCAAGACATTTGCCCAGATAATAGACGGATCCAGGGCCGTGTTGCCCCTCGGGAGTGTCATGGTCTCAGAAGATCTTAAATGAGCCATGATGATTTTATAACTCCACGAGGTCAGCCCGGCCCTGTGCAATCCTGTCCTCAAGGCAAAGTCCCTCAAGGCTCGATATACATGTGGGGGGTCCCAGCTGTAGGGTATGGTCAGGTCCAGCGCACACAGGCCCATTGTCCTCAGGAAGGGAGTGGCATAGTACCTAGCAAAGGTACCAGAGGCCTTCTCGACCTTCCGAGTATTCTGGACCAGTGTGGCCAGACCCTGCACCAAAATGATATTAACTATGTCTGGGACCCCCCTGCCCCCATTCCTCTCCTCCTTGAGGAGGGTGGTTCTTTTTAGTTTTTCCATGTTACTCCCCCAGACAAAGCGAAAGGCTATTCTAGCAATTAGCTTGCTAGTGGCCTTGTCTGGGGGGAACACCCTCCCCACATAGAGAAAAATGGGTAGGACTATTGCCTTCAGGACCAGGATCTTACCCGTCTGAGTCAGAGGCCGCACGCTCCAGCTCCGGAGTTTGTTTTGGACGTGGCGGAGGGCTCCCTCCCAGCTCAGCTTTCCCCTTCCATCTGACTGGAAGGTCACCCCCAGGAGCTTGATATTATCTCTGCGCACAGGGAAGGAAACGATTAGGGACTCGCACCAATGTTGAGACAGGAACAGTTCACTCTTGTCCCTATTGACAAGGGCGCCCGTGGCCGCACAGAAGTCACTCAACACCTTGTTGGCAGTGGTTATTGAGCGACTATCTGTGCCGACGATGGTAATGTCGTCCATGTACGCCATCACCCTAAGCCGCTCCCCCCGGGCCCCGGGCAGTGGATAACCAGCAATGCCCGGGTTGGCCCTGATAGCCTGGAGGAACGGTTCAAGGTAGATGACGTACAGGAGGGATGCTAGAGGGCATCCCTGCCTGACGCCGGACCTAATGGCGAAGGGGGAGGAGGGCTGTTTATTGATAACCACCCTCCCCGAGATGTCATTCAAACACATTTTGGTCCAGCGCAGGAGGGAGCTAGGAAAGTTAAACCTCTCCAGCACCCTCTCCAGGCACACGTGGCTTACCCTGTCAAAGGCCTTCTCCTGGTCTAAGCTGAGAAGGCCCAGGGGGGACCTGCGCTCCCCGGAGTGGATTATTACGTCCCTCACGAGGAGCAGGTTGTCGTTTATGGACCTCCCTGGCACGCTACATGTTTGGTTGGGGCCGACCACCGATGGTATCAGGTGTTGGAACCTCCTCATCAGCGCCTTCGCCATGATCTTGTAATCCACTGAGAGGAGGTTAATCGGCCGCCAGTGCCGGAGGTCCTTCAGGTCCCCCTTTTTAGGGACAAGAGCGACTGCACTCTGCCTCAGTGAAGCCCCCAACCGCTCCTCCCTGTACGCAGCCCTGAAAACGTCCGCCACGTCCTCCTTCAGGAGATCCCAGAAAGCCTGATAAAATTCAGCTGGGATCCCGTCAGGACCAGGAGCCTTGTGTAGATTGAGAGAGCGCGCGGCCAGGGTGAGCTCCTCAGTGCTCAACTCCGGTTCCATGCTCTCTTCCCCCAGGCGTCTGTCCAGGCCGTCCAGGAAGGTGTCCATGAGGACCCTGTCCGCGGGCCTTACACTATACAGGCCCGCGTAGAACTCCCTGGCCACCTCCCGGACCTCCGCCTCTTCAGACACCACCACCCCTCTGCTGTTATAAAGGGAGGAAATGTTGTTACTCTTTGACCGTGCCCTGCGGAAGAAGTACCTAGTACATTTCTCGTCCTCCTCGAGGCCCTGGAGTTTGGAGCGGAAAGTATACTTTTTCCGCTCCTCCCGATAGAGGGCGGAGAGGCTCTGTTTAGCGAGTGCAATCTCGCTGCTAACCTCCAGGCCTCGGGACTGGAGGAGGCTAAGTCTCTGGAGGGCAGCGTTAGCTCTTTCAAAAGCTGCCCTCTTTTCTTTTGCCTTCCTCCGCCCGACTGCCCGGAAGTAGCCCTGCACTCGCTCTTTAACCATCTCCCACCACTCTATCGGGGAGTCAAAGAGATGTTTTAAACTCACCCACTCCAGGTACCGCCTCGAGAAGGAGAGACGTACTTTGGGGTCCTGGAGATGGCTGGTGTTCATTCTCCAGAGACCCCTACCAATGGTTGTGGTCTTCTCCCATACCAGGGACACGGTCACCATGTGGTGGTCTGAGAAGTGCGCTGCCTGGATGGAATAGGCGTGCACTCTCAGGCCTGGGGAGAGCAAGAACATGTCAAGCCGGGAGGAGGATTTTCCAGAGGAACTCACCCATGTGTGTTGTGGGGGAGAGGCGCCCCCGGCGTCGTGGAGGGAGAAGTGCTCTATGATGGACCGCAGCTCGTCGCTCGACCGGTCTCTCCTTGGTCTGCTGCGGTCCTCATCCCTGAGGGCACAGTTGAAATCCCCCCCCACGACAACCGGTGTATTGTGTTGGATAATGGGTCTTAATTTTGTGAATAGGGAGACCCTCTCTGCAACGCTGGTTGGGCCGTACACATTGACCACTCTAAGTGGGGAACCCCCGACACTGAAATCAGTGACGAGGATTCGCCCACTTTCCAGGATGTTATTCCCCGTGATTTTAAATGAGGGGTTTTTGGTCAATGTGCCGACCCCATCGGCTCGAGCGACGTTCGAGCCGGACCAGAGAGAGTCCCCCATTCTCCACTCTTCCCTCAGAGTGTCATCCATAGTGCGGAAAGGAATCCCGCACTCCTGAAGAAGGATGACATCCGAGGGAGATTGTTGTAGAGTGGAGAAGACTGCATAGCGTTTGATGGGGTCTTTGATGCTGCGGATGTTGGAGGTGGTGATTGTGAATGTAAATGACATGGTTATGTTATTGTTTATTTTTGTCATTTGTTCCAGGTTTATTATTTGCAATTTCACGGCATATTTTGTTTAACTGTTCAAGTACGGTGTCCTGGTTATTAAGGCGCCTACTCACCCCCTGACTCGGTCCGCCCACAGCTCTCCCCGCCATACTGCCTGGCGGGTTCCGTCCTGGAGAGGTGGGACAGGCTGGTTTTTCCCCAGGGGCCCCCTTTTCGGAGGGTCCTTGAGAGGTGGGCTGATGGATGCTCTTGGCGTGCGTGGGGTCTGGGCCAGGGAGTGACTGGTCACTTGTGGGCCTGCTTTGAAAAGTGATTGGGCGTGATAGGGTTTCTCTTTGATGTATGTGTGGTGGGGATGGTTTGCTAGGGCGTGGTCGGGGTTCTGGCCTGCTTTGGGAGGTAGTAGTTTGACTGGGGTTAATGATTCTTGACTGTGTTTGTCGTGTTGGTTGTATGTTTTGGCGGGCTATTGCTGGGTTTGGAGGTTGACCGGGTTTTTCTGTTGGGGATGTATTGTTACTTTTGCCCTTCCGTTTCCTTTTTTGTATTTGCCACGGTGTTGGTGTGTCAGATGGGTCGGTGTCTGTGCTCGAGGAGTCTGACTCCTCCACCATGATGGGGGTGTCGGAGTCAGGCTCCTCTTTAGTGACTGTTAGTGGGGGTAATATATTTTCGGGAGGCTCTGTGGGTGGGGGAGGTCCAGTGTGGGTCGTGTTCAGAGGGGTTGGTGCAAGAGTGGCGGTAAGGTTTGTTCCAGACTGTGGGGGGGACGTGACCGGTGTTCTAGTTCTGGGCGCTGGGATGGGGGTCGGCGGTCGGGTAGGGGGTGTGGATCTTGGGGTAGGGGTAGGGTTCGAGGGTCGGGGGGGGGGCAGTCGGTGGTGCAGGGGGTGCGGTGCCTCTAGTCCTGTTTGCATAGGAGAGCGGGCAGTCACGAAAGAAATGCCCACTCTCCCCGCAGAGGTTACAGGGCTTTGGGTCACGGCACGCCCTGGTCTCGTGCTCGCCGCCGCACGTCTTGCACTTGACCACTGTGCAGGCTGCAGCCAAGTGGCCCAACTCGCCGCAATTCCTGCACAGCTTGGGCATGCCGTTGTAAAACTCCACACCCCTATTCCTCCCCAGTGTAATAGTACTGGGGATGTGACATACCCCCCCCACTACATAGGGGTCGGGTCTGAGTTGGACCAGCCACTTCCTGGCCCCGGTCCACACACCATCCTCGTCAAGGATCCTCCTGGCGTCGGATTTAACTTCGCCATACCTGCCCAACCACGTCGAAACATCGTGGTCCTGCACAGTCTCATTATAAAACTGCACAGTGACCACTTTGTTCTCCGTGTCGGACAGGGGCTCGACGCCAAAGTTGTTCAGGGGGCTCCTGTCCTTCCCCTCTCTATAGAGGTTCCAGAACCTCTCCAGGAGATTGGGATTCTTGAAACTAATTTCAAAGATCTCCCTTTGACCTGGAACCTTCACCAGGCAGTTGAGGTCAGCTGGCACAAAGCCCATACCTCTTTGTAGCACTGCCCTACTAAATTCAAGACGGGTCAAACCTGTCACTCTCGTCTCTGGTCGAGTTGGGTTTTGGCCAGCAGCACGCCTAGCCTCCGCAGGGGTCACTGGCTCGGGGGCGCCCCTTATGGCTGCGCCCTCAGCTCCCTGTCCCGCCGGGGGGCCCACACCGGTGCTGCCGCCACCCTCCTCGGCCCTCTGGATCCATATCATACGGACGGCGTTATGGCGTCGCGTCCCTGGCACAGCTCTGGCTGCCATCCCCTCTCCTCCTCCAAGGCCGGTCTCCAGCTAGTGGGAAAAGCACAGAAGAAGAAGAGCACTCAGGAGATGGTGTTCCTTCCAGAAGGACCAGATATGCAGCGGCGTAGCAAAAAGGGGATCAGCCGGGCTGACCCCCACACCCCGCTGCGTGGGGACTTCCCTGTTTGGTGCAGGCGGCAAGCGTGGATCCTCAGCTGGTTTTGGAGGTCTGGATCGCCGCCTTCCGTCTCAGGGAGTCCTCCGGTCTGGTCCTCCCCAACTGCCTGCTCGTCAGCTTCGTCCTCCGGGTCTGGCCTGATGGTTCTGCTGCGGGCCTAAGGAGCAGAGAGAGAGGCGGAAAACCAGGGCGAAGGCCCAGCAGGTGGCTGGTGAGGCCTGGAGAGAAGGCAGCCCTTCCGGGCCTACTCTCCAGGCAGGTTCCGCACTCCCCTCGGTCCTCTGGCGTCAAGCGTCCGCAGCAGTAGCGCCGATCCCCGGAGCGCTGGAGTCTTCTGGCAGTGGGTCCTCCTGGTGCTGTCCTGGCTCGTCCCAAAAGCTGGTCGCGACCGGCCTTGTCCGCCGGTCTGGCTTCCACCCACAGCCGTGGGTATCCACCAGACCTTCAGGCTTTTGGGGTTTAGCAGGCCGCGGTCAAGCCACTGCTACCTGCCTCGCCCCAAAAGGCTCAGCGCTTGAGATTTAGCAGGCCGCGGTCAAGCCACTGCTACCTGCCTCGCCCCAAACGCTGCTATCCGGCCTTGTCCGCCGGTCTGGCTTCCACCCACAGCCGCGGTCAAGCCACTGGTACTGCGGGTCTCCACCAGACCTTCAGGCTTTTGGGGTTTAGCAGGCCGCGGTCAAGCCACTGCTACCTGCCTCGCCCCAAAAGGCTCAGCGTTTGAGGTCTAGCAGGCCGTGGTCAAGCCACTGCTACCTGCCTCGTCCCAAGCGCTGCTATCCGGCCTTGTCCGCCGGTCTGGCTTCTACCCACAGCCGCGGTCAAGCCACTGCTACTGCGGGTCTCCACCAGACCTTCAGGAAAGGAGAGGAAAGGGGTAGAGAGAGAAGAGAGAGAGAAAGAGACAAACACACCCAAAGACACAATCCAGCCGACAAACACTTCGTCCCACACTCACAAGTAGTGTGAGGCGAAAGATTTGTTCGTGCTGAAGAGAAACCTGGGCTCCTCTTGTGAATTGGTCATTTGCAATGCTGTTATGTGCTGATAGGAATCTTATCTACCTGTAACATTGCTGTTCCTCTCTAATGAGCTTCCACACCTGTGGTCACGCTTGAGGATATAAGACTATCAGCACAACACCATTTCACTGCTGAAGAAAATGTGCCAAAAAGCTTTGAATCTTAACAAAAAAAATGCATGGAATCAGACAGTGTATTTACACGCCAGCTTTTCACATTTTCCCCTTACCTGACCTGACCCTAAATGCCTGCCGTATCACTCATGCATCCTATAAAACATGATCCCACACAGAGAGCCCCATAAATCAAATCGCATGAAACAGATTTTATGGAGAGTATGTCCTCCCGTGTCTCAGGATGGCGGTGCTTCTGTTTGTCGGGCCTTTCAGAAGCTAAGGCTAATGCTAGGCCTGCAGTGGGATGGTGCAAACAGGCTCGGAGATGCCAGGTCTGGCAGGAAAATAACTGCAGCAGGGGCACTCCCCCGAGGCTAACCGCATAAACGCTAACTGCAGACCCGTCTCATGAAATATTCCCTCAGATACCCATCAGCTCTGGATTCCTGAAACATTATAGAAATGTTAGGTAATCCAAAAGAAAGATTTTTTTTGATTATTTGGAAGGTTCATGACCTGCTCAAAAGGGAGTGGCAATCAGAACAGGGGGATGAGTGTGTTCTTTCATTTGTGGGATTCATTATTTGGCTACAGCCAGTGCAAAACCTTAAATGGACAAAGAATTATGTGTTTACTTACGTAAGCAAGTATAGATATGCTGTTTGTCTCTGCACCTCGCGAAGGAAAATTTAACGAATGCTCTTGGTTCTTTTTTCACTCATTGTTTTATTCTGCAGGTGGACAGTGGCACTGCTCGGTTTTTAAAAAGGGAAAGCCTTTTCTGTGATCTCTTTTGCAGACAAACTGCAGCTGTGTGACTGTTACAAACAGCTGGATGAGTGTCGGCACAAGATCCTGCCGCAGGAGGAGAAATACGGCTTACGCAACACGGACTCCAAGATCCTGTACCACTGCAACTGCACCCGCGGGTGAGTCTCCACTGTCACTCTCACTAGTGAGACGGAACCATTGTACACATTACATTGCATTACATTCATTTGGAAGCTTTTATCCGCACAATAAGTGCGTACCGAAGGTCATTGAAGCAACTACAACAGGTCAGACAAAGCACATATCTTATCATCACGTAGCAGCTATCCAGTCATGAATATGGAGTCTAGAACACAGGAAGCTATGGCTACGACAACAAGACATTATAAACTACAAAATCAAACAATTAAGGAGCAGGAAACAAGCAAAAAAAAAAACAGTTGCTATATGAAAATTGTACTAGATTAGTAAGTCGGTCAAAGTGGACACCCGTGTGAGACCATACCACTGCACTTCCTGGTGACTGGGGTACCATTTAGCTTCTAAATGAATTTAAATTTCAGTTTATTAAAATTGAGGAAATTAACTGAAATTAAACTGATGTATTAAAAAACCATGATGGAGGATTTTGCCATGAATGAATTTCAGTTTCAGTTTCTTCTTCCCGAACTGACTGAACTGTTATTCACCCCAACTGTGCAGCAACTGAACCCCAACCACTATATAACTTACAGAATATACCGTCCCTATGCAGACATGAGCTTATACCCATCCGTGTACTAATTACACCATGCTGCTATACACAGTGAGGAATCTACAGTGTTACTGATGAAGCTGTAACTCTACCACGCCACGCACCAATGAGACTGCTCCATCTTAAGGCTTTCCTACAGCTCATATAAGTGACATCTGGAAAATAGATTATAGTTATAAACATATTTTGTGCTATATCTTTTGTTGCTGTAAAGAATTAAAAGTTAATATGATGTTCATACATTTACAGTAGTAAGGATTATGTTAAATTTACACCTTGTTTTTGCAAATATGGGGATAGTGTGTGCAAGGGCATAACATGGAGTGAGCACAAAATTCCATCCTGACCGGTTTGTGTTTAAAAAGAAAACATTGACCCCTAGTGGGAAAACTTGGTATGTTCACCTCAGACATTTGCAGTTTTTTTCAAATGGCTTTGACACTAGTTTCAGAACTCGACACAAAACTCAAAACTGTCACCACTTGTAACACAGGCTGTCCAACGTTCAAAACATTGTATTTTGCATTCATATTTTTAAAGAAACCTTGGTGTGTGTGTGTGTGTGTGTGTGTGTGTGTGTGTGCGTGTGTGTGGGTGCGTGTGCGTGTGTGTGTGTGTGTGCGTGCGTGCGTGTGTGTGTGTGTGTGTGGGTATTCCTCTCTCTATAGACTGTCCCATCGCCTGAGGCAGCTGAAAGAGTCCAGAATCCTCCAGTCTCTGCTGCTGGACTTTGTGTCCTTGTCCTGTTTCAAAGGGCTGCACTTAGAGAACTGTCAGCAGAGGAGACGGTCAGTGGCTCCACCGCTATACCACATCAAAATGGCCGAAATGACGCCAATCTCACGAGACAAAAAAATGTCTGTAGTTCATAATTTACTTCGATTGGACCCAACAGGCACAACACCTGTAGTGTTCTGGCTGATGAATCCGTGTTTGTGTGTATGACATGGGAGAGCACAGACGCAATGTAACGAGACCTCTTTCCTGTCCCGTAGCTGTCGTGCTGTTCTCTCCGAATCCAAGCACCTGAAGCAGACCCTGAAGAGGCTCGGGGTGAACGAGGTCATCAGGGGTCCTGTGGAATCCCCCTCAAAAGTGAAGAGACAGGACACAAAAAGAGCGGGAGGCAAAAGCAACCCTGTCAGACTGTACAACCCTGTCAGACTGTACAACAGGTGTCTGCGGATCGCTGCCAAAAACATCACCTAACACTTGAATGACAATCTTAGTGCTCCTGAAGAGCAAATCTGTAGAGAGAAAGAGTTTTAAAGTGAAATTGCTCAGCATCCATAAATCACATACAATTTCTGAGACATCAATTTCACTATATTTAAAACTGTATTTGTAACCACTTATATTCACACAAAAGTAGTTTCAAATAAAGTTTTAAATATAGTCTTTCTGGTAAAAAATATTCTGAAATAATTCCTTGCTTCTGGGTTTGGACTTACATCAGGCGTTTTGTTGCGGAAGTTCAATATTGTACATAAAACCACGTCAATTAATTTTGTATCTGAGCTTAATTTTTATATTTTATGAGACCATGCCCAAGTTTTCAAGCAATGTTTGCCAGAGAATGACCCTTAAATATTCTAACATACAATATGTACATTCAACAAACATAGAACATGTAAATACATTCAACATACATAGAACATGTAAATATATTCAACATACATAAGCATGTAAATACATTCAACCTATGAACTGTTTTTTATTCTTGCAGTTGTAAATCACTGATTTAAATAATACTTTAAACAGCACTTAAATAGAGGATATACAGTGAGAACCATATTTCATTGGACAGTGACACATGTTTTGTTATTTTGGTTTTGTACTCTAGCACTTTGAGTTTGAAAGGATACAATGACAATGAGCATAGATATATAAATATATAGAGCAGCTACAACTTGTGCAAAACTCAGCTGCAAGAATCTTGACATGAACCAAGAAGAGAGCTCACATCACACCTGTACTTGCATCTCTGGATTGGCTGCCCGTGAAAATGAGAATAGATTTTAAAAGGATTTTACTGGTTTTTAAAGCTCTGACTGGTTTAGCACCACTTTACATATCTGACCTGTTGAATAGATATCAGCCCAAATGTGCCCTCAGATCCTCTGGTGATAACTTGTGATGCATTCCAAAAGTAAATGATAAAAGAAGTGGAGAAGCCTGTTTTTATTTCTCTGCCCCAGACTATGGAATAGCTCGCCCAGACAGATCAGAGAGGCACCAAATGTAGCACTTTTTAAAAGCCTTCTGAAAACATCATTTTTTAAGATGGCTTGTACTTGATTGTGTCCTATTTTAGTTTTTACTTGTCTTTTTATAAATATACATCTATATTGTCTTGTGTGTTTCTTGTGTTTTATTGCATTTTGTTTTATCCTATTTTATTATTTTGATTTATCCCATTTAATTTTTTTATTGTGTTTATTTAATGTTATATTTTTATGTTTATTATTATTATTTCCCTAGTGTGAAGCACTTTGGGCTGCTACTTGTTGTATGAAAGGTGCTATATTTATTATTATTATTATTATTATTATTATTAATGCAGACTGTCAGCTTAAATTTCAGCGTATTTTCATCCATATCAGATGAACCATTTATAAATTAAAAAACCTTTTGTACATAGTTCGTTCCTCCCCCCCACCCATTTTCAGGCATCAAAAAATATTGGACATTTTAACATAATGTAGAATAAATTAATAATTTTTTATATTTGGTCACATATCCTTTGCATGCCACGACTTCCTGATGTCTGGACTGTGACCCAACAGTATCAAAAGACTCTTGATATCTTATTTTCTGGTATTTCTACAAGCAATACTATAACGTCTCTGCATTTGAATGGATCTCTGTAAATTACACTGAAACAGTATGGAACACATGGTTGGCAAAATGGGTTTAAGTCATCAAGGGTCTGACGTATCAAACAAGCCTGAAACCATCACTCTGCTGCCAGGTATGCAGTAGATATGGATGGATAACTTGAAGAGTTTCTTCTCCTGACTTATTTTTCCATAGAGTTAAATAGAAATATTTGTCAGGAGAAATAACCCTTAAAGTGATCCATCCATATCTACTGCATATCTGCATATGCGACCAAATATAAAAAAATATTACTTTATTTGACATTATGTTAAAATGTCCAATATTTTTTGATGCCTGGAAATGGGGGGTGGGGGGGGGGGAGAGACTATGTACAGAAGGTTCTATAATTTATAAACTGTTCTTCTGATATGGATGACAAAACCCTCAAATTAAAGCTGACAGTCTGCACTTCAACTGCATTGTCATTGTATCCTTTCAAACTCAAAGTGCTAGAGTACAGAACCAAAATAACAAAAAATGTGTCACTGTCCAATGAATTATGGTGCTCACTGTAAATTGTGTTCAAAATGTCATTTTTCCATTTAGAACTGAATGTATTTAATTTAATATGTGTATAAAATGCTCGACAATCTCTGATTAAATATGTTTGTAACCATTTTGACACTGGATCTGAATGTAAAAACATAATTTTTTTTTGTTGCTGCTCAATCGTTTCACTGCATGACAAGCGGAACGTGGATAGAGCAGTTTATTTGAGTGATTACTGAATATTTGGTGTATGGACACTTTTCAATAGAGGTTGGTGATTTCCCTTGTACTGTATTTCAATCAAAATGTCAACTACTGTTATTACTTAAATGTATTTTGGCTATTTTTAAAATTTGAAATAAACATGCGTTACAACATTTTAAAAATAAAGCAGTGCACATAACAGTATTCTTGTGAGAAGCACATCATGGAATCTTGTGATGAAGTGGACACAGATTTAAATATTGGCGTGATGCCAATACATGATTGGCCCAAATGTGTCCCCACCATGAATGCAATAGAAAGGAGTTTCACTCCGAGATCATGGCAAACACTTAAAATTTGAATGCTTTTTATTTTTTTTACCGCATCTCTCATTGTTCTCTCTGTGTATTTTTTTGCGCTTTTTGAATGAATGGCTTGTAACTCATACAGAACCAGTGAGTGAGTAAGCTATTGAATGAACCGCTGCCATGTGTTGCATACTGAACCAAAGGAACGCCGTACACTGAACTGTCAACAGCGTCCTCTCGTGGAATTATACCACCAGAGGGCGCTAAACTAATTTAACGTTTTGCTCAGTTCCTGAAGAAAGTTCTGAAGGCAATATTGATGCTGAATTGAGGGCAGTGCACAAACCGGGTGTGGAACACTTTACCAACGATAAGCGCAAGCACCGCTTGTTCTATCGTGATGTCTTCTCGAATGTTGCACACGTCGTGACCAAATTTGATTGATGATCTGACTTTATGTTTTTGTAAAATAACAGTGCATGAACAACAACAAATGATCACTAAAGCGATCTAAGAAGGAAGACAAAATAATTATGATATCGCACTAGAAAGCTCGTTATCAGCTAGCATTTGTCAAACAGGAGCATGACATGAATATGATAGAAAGGCGAGTTGTTTATTTGAAGTGGTAGGAAAACACATTACTTCCAGACTACTGCAATGTTTTTCACGCAGTATAGTTCGCTTGCACCCGAATGATTTTAGGCTCGGCTCGGGGAACGGGTCCGGTTGTGCGCAGGTAATTCGGCGTTTCATTGGTCTCATTTGTCCTGTTTATCGTAAAGCGCAATGCATTCTGGGAACAATTGGCCTAAGAAACATGGCGTCTCACTGACAGCTGTGCTGCTGCCATTATCTGGTCGGTCGCTGATAAACAGGAGTAGGAACACCGACGCAGCCTTTTTCCTTCAGTTCATTTAATTTATCGGCCTTGCTCAGACTCCGATTCCAGTTGCAAAAGCTAGCCTCGACGAAAGGGTGAAATATATAGCACGTTTAGTAGCCAGAGTCACGCCCACACTGTTTGGAAAAGACGAGAGAGTGCTCAAGTTGGCTAACGTTAGCTCGCGAGCTAACCTGCAGCGTCTGGACTACTGACCCGGGCGGCTCACTGACACAGCTCGCGGCTAACGGGCTCGCGATCACAGGCGTGTTCACCCCGTGCTGACAGCGGCATGTCTGTCGTGTAGAGAGCGCGCTGCCGTAACCACGGGAACCCGGGTACTTTATTATTATTTTTTTTAATGTTCGACCTGTCCCGGTTTTGTTTTTCCGGAGGAGAGAGAGATGGGCTCGGGGGCCGTGGATTCGTCCCAGTGGCTGTCGGTGAAGGAAGAGACGATTTTTCTTCACGATGGACTGATTCGGGTCACGGATCTGGCCGAGCTGCCCAGTGAGATCGGGGTTTCGGAACCGGGGGACACCGAACAGGAGGCGAGTCCAACAACCTCAACGGTTTTTTTTCTCTAACGTAACCGTTGGCCAGCTAGCCGACATTAGCTTGGCTAGCTGGCTAACCCAGCTAACATTAGCTGGCTAATGTTAGCCGCTTCCTACCATTAACGGAATAGTTTTAGCTGCTTCATCGTTAGCTAATGCTAATTAGCTTCCTAGCTTGCTAATTAAATGTAGCTTTGCTAGCCAGTCTTGTTTGCTTGCTGGCCTGTGTCTATTTGTATTTGCTTGACAGAGGTCCCTAACGAACGGGATGACAGTCATAAACTGTAACGTTAGCTACTCTGGTCATTGCTTTTATTTCCCAAGCGAAAGCCAGGTCACTAACGAACGTTAACGCAGATCAGGTGGCTATAGCTTTTCTGTGAGTGCTTTTCTGCAGTTATGTGGAATATTCTGGACTGGGCTTGAATCCAACCGGACTTGTTGGCGTGTCAGTGTTGAACATATTCCCGAGCCAGGTTATGTGTTAGCTGGCAAGCCCGGGTTCAGCTCGGGTTCAGCCCGGGTTCAGCTAACGTTAGCTAACTAGCTAGCTTGCTTGCTTACCTGGCATTAGCTAAAATGTGCCACACATTCGCTAACGAGCTAATATAGTCTAACGGTCTTTACATTGCCTGTCTTGCCACTTCCATCACCGTATATAAGGATGCAGGTTTGATTGAAGTCATGGGTAACGTTACCTGGTTAGCAAATATAAATGTTATATGGTTTGGCAAGGAATGCTATTTTTGAACGTTTATTTACGGACCGTATGTATCGAGGACGACACCTTCAATTCGTCCCCCCCATTTCTCATATAGGCCTACATATCGGCTTAGCTCATTAAATCCCCTCCTCAGATCCTTGAAAGCTGGTGTATTTAAATTCAGAGTAACAAATATTGCGATCCGCAAATTGTAAGCCACACTGTAGTATCGCCGTACAAAGGGCTGATGTGTGAAGACGCGCAAGACTGTATCCAAAGACGGAAACAACATTTGTTCCCCCGACCAGCAGTTAGAAGTGAATTATCAGTTGCGCACCAGGAACACATTACCGATGACATTCATATCGCTATTAAAACTGGCAAGAACAAGGTAATGTTTCTCTGGACAGTGACTGTAAAGTCCTTTTAAAGGCCAAACCCAGTTTGATTTGTGTATTAATTTGTCCAAATGTGTTTTTGACCTAATTTGGATTAATATACCTTTGACAAGATCATATTCAATAGCAAATCATCTGTGATATTTTAATATAGGGTTTTCTCGTGATTGGGAAAGGATCATCTTATTTATAAAGAGGTGATATTTAGTGATTTGTGGCTTTCCAGCTCCAAGGCTGGCCACAGCTATAAGATGATCCATAACTTCTGTTGAACAGACATTAAATCTGTTCAACAGAAGATGTAAAGCAACATAGTCTGGAGGGTCAAGTCGCAGTTGGGCACGATTATATGAATACGCCCACCAAAATCAGGGCTGATTGACAAGAAATTAAATTACTATTCAAATCTGCATGATGCCAATAGAATGTTCGGCGAGTTTTAATTTCTTATAATAGTTATGCGACTGATTTGGAAGCCCTAAAAGGGTGTAAATAGTTTTGTTTTTGCACTAAGGATGCGAGCTCAGCTCTGTCCCGGACTGAGGCTAGCTAGTCGCTCGGTTGATGATAGCCCCCCAATTAGCGGGATCCTAATAATATCACTCCGCAATGTTTCTGTGTTTGAGGAGGAGGGGGCGGCCTCGTCTCGCGTTGTTACCCGCTGTGCCGTTACTGCGGTAGCAGGAGGGAAATTTCATGCCCCGTCTTCGTTATGTCCTCTTTCCTGCGCCGTTTCCCCGCAGAGTTTTCAGTTCGCCGTTTTTCCTTTTGCGTCCTCGAGCGCCTGTTCCGCGGAGTGACCGCTGCTTGACAGTCGCGCGCCTGTCAGAATGTAGCAGGGGACGTTCCGTTCGTTCCCTTCTCGCGCTAATCTCTTCCCTTTGGCCACCGTGACAACCGGCGCTGTGACTAATCCCCGGGGCACCCCATTAAAGGATTTTCGTTTGAAAGCATTTGAGTAATTTCGAGCCGTTTCAGAAGCTGGGAACACACATGAACCCGTTGGTTAACTGTAAGCTGTTCTTTTTGGCTACCGTGAGAACCATGCAAACCAACTCTTGCTGTGCCATATTAAAATATGTTTTTTTTTACTGTTCAGAGTAACTCTGAGCAGTTTCAGAAAATAGGAACATACAGTAGGTCTGTACGGACCCATTGGTTGAGACTGAAGCCTAATTTAGCTGTTCACTGTGGAGACTGCAGTGATTTGTAATTTGAGACCGATGTATCTGTAACACAATCAGAGCTCTGTGTGAGGGTACCAGGGAGGAGGTAGAGACCGGTGGGGATGGGCACCACAGCGTTGCATCAGACGGGCCGTACTCTTGAGGGGCCGGGGGGGGGGGCGGCAATGACACCATGACACACTGACGCACGGCCCCCCATCCAAAAAACATTCCTTAGTCTCCTGAGCTGAACGCTGTTAAGTGCTTGGCAGTCTCTGATCGACGCTGGCTCACCATTCCCTGACATTGACTCATTCTACAATGAGTCATGAACTCATTTTTCAGTCCTGGGGCTGAACGAGGAATAAGTGTCACCCGTAGCTTCCCAAAACATTTTTAAAAAATCAATTAGGTAGGCTTCCAGAATAAAAATTTTTTTGTGTGTGTGTGGCACACAGAACATTCCAGACAGTTTACAGAGTGTATTTCAGCAAACCTTTTTTTTGGTGCAGGTTTTGTATTGAATTGGTAATTTTATGCTCACGAAAATACTCCACTGTCAGTTTTTGTCACCTCCACTTCATTCCTGAGGCGTTCTTGCTCGTCGGCCTCTCTTGAATAAAGGATCAGACATGGAGTTCCGGAGCCTTCCACTGTGTGTTATGAACGAGGCCTTGGCTCCGGTTCCAGGCGCTGTCATTGGCCGTTACTGTCTCCATAACGCTAATTGCAGTGCATACCTGTCTCCATAAATGCTAACTGCAGTGCGTACCCGTCTCCATAAATGCTAACTGCAGTGCGTACCCGTCTCCATAAATGCTAACTGCAGTGCGTACCCGTCTCCATAAATGCTAACTGCAGTGCGTACCCGTCTCCATAAATGCTAACTGCAGTGCGTACCCGTTTCCATAAATGCTAACTGTAGTGCGTACCCGTCTCCATAAATGCTAACTGCAGTGCTTACATGTCTCCATAGCGCTAACTGCAGTGCTTACATGTCTCCATAGCGCTAACTGCAGTGCTTACATGTCTCC
Organism: Ilyophis sp. 1 JC-2022; assembly: GCA_022702515.1. NCBI lineage: Eukaryota > Metazoa > Chordata > Actinopteri > Anguilliformes > Synaphobranchidae > Ilyophis > Ilyophis sp. 1 JC-2022. The sequence continues at coordinate 4,217,398 of CM040404.1, read as the reverse complement.
ATAGCGCTAACTGCAGTGCGTAAATGCCTGTCATGTCATACAAGGAGTTTATGTGAAACTACCCTGACAATCCATCCTCTGCCAGCCACGGATAGCTGTGGTCATGTTCCCATGGTGCACCATGGCCCTGGGAAACCTGTTAAAAGCCCAGGCAGGGGGGGTGCAGAAGTGTTGATTATGGTCAGCCCCCCCATCACACACAGAGCTCCGTCTTCTTCTCAGCTTCTGTCACTGTCATCGAACGTCACTGCAGGATGAGCAACGCTAACGCCTTAGCCGTCGTTCCGGAAAAGCCGACGCCCTGTCCTCACACCAGTCAATGTCCGTCTTCCTGGAGATGGGCTCAGGCTAGCTTTCCCCTTCGAAACGCAGGGACTGAAACCCCAGCCTCCGATTAAGGAACGTTGCTGTAACGTTAGCCGCACGTCCCAAATGGAATCGATTTAAAATGTGCCTGCTAAATGGCGTAATGGATGCCCCCCCCCCTGCGTTGGGCATGCGGAAATCAATATCTCTAAAGTCAAAGCCTAAGTGCACATGTAGCAGTTTAGCGCTAATGCCCGCGCTTTGAGCTTTCTGCTGTCGCTCTCACCACATTGGCTTGTCTATAGCTCCATTTTTTTAGGTAGATACTGCAAAAGTAGCCAGTTGATTGAACGATTGTTGTTTTAATCTGTGCAAACATTTCTTATCAGTATTCTCCGTCAGGAGGATAACCAGACTGGTCGTTCTGCGGTCGCTTGTCCCTAAGACTCAGTTTAGTTGTCTGTTGGCGTTGGCTCAAAAGTGAAACTTCTTGTTTTTCATGTAGCACTACAGCAGTAGCCCGGGATCTTGGAACAGTGACCACTGGCCTCTTGAGGGGATTTTGGCCTGGGTGCCAGATGGCCTCAGAGCTGCTTTGTATGGGTGTGTGGGGGGCAAAGACTACTAGTCCAGTGGGTGCACTCCTGGGGCTGATCCGTTTCAGGATTTCATGCTGTCTTCATGCTCTTAATTATTTAATTAGCCTAATCGGTTCTTTGATCTGACATTTTTGATAAGGTTGTGAGTTACAGTTGTAGACTGGCAGTGTATCGTTTGGAAAATGTTTTACTACGGTCTGATACAGGAGTGAACCAGCTCTGGTGTTTACAGCTGTTTATAAAATGGCGCCGAGGTGAAGGAAATGCATCTCATGCCTGCCAGCCTTGTAGGCCTGTTCAGCGCCGCTCTCCTGGAGAGTCACAGTCACTGCAGGGTCCTGTCACGCCCTGGACATTAACCACCCGTTTCCGCTTCATCACAGGCCTGACTGAACCAGTCTAGATCTCCTGACCAAGTTGTGACAGTGCCAGTCATTTACAGAGCACTCCAGAAAAAGTCTACTTATACAGACAGTCAGGACATCGCAGGGTGACACGGTGACGGAAATGAGGGACAGCATGTTCGCGGCGCTTATAGGAACACGTGTGTCCATCTACATGGATATCTGCATGTACTATGAATCTTCTACGAGCACATTGCATCTGTTTTTGTGTTTAATATGTGGTTATATCTGTGGGAAACCCTGAAAAACGTCAAACTGCTGGGGATGTGTGGGGTCCCATGTCAGCCTTGGTTTATGGGATACCCGTCACCCCAATAATATATAATATTACTGAGAGAACTCCTGTCAGGATTAAAGGATCAATCTTTCAGTTTTTCAGAAGCTTGTGGATCAGCGAATAGCTGGGATAATGTACTGAGGCAGGTTATAACATCTCTGCTTTTATAGTTGGGATAATGTACTGAGACAGTTTATAACACCTCTGCTGTTATAACAGGGATAATGTACTGAGATAAGCTATAACACCTCTGCTGTTACTGCAGGGATAATGTACTGAGGCAGGTTATAACACCTCTGCTGTTACAGCAGGGATAATGTACTGAGGCAGGTTATAACACCTCTGCTTTATAGCAGGGATAATGTACTGAGGTAGGTTATAACACCTCTGCTTTATAGCAGAGATAATGTACTGAGGTAGTTATAACACCTCTGCTTTATAGCAGGGATAATGTACTGAGGTAGGTTATAACACCTCTGCTTTATAGCAGGGATAATGTACAGAAGCAGGTTATAACACCTCAGCTTTTATAGGAAGGTATCACTGAAACGGGCATGTGAATTTCACAGAGAAATGTAAATGATTTGACTTGATAACGAGCCCTCGTATCTGAGGACAGGCGGGAGAGAAGCAGGGGCATTCGAGGTAATGAAAGGAGCCGTGTGTTTGGCCCCTAAGGGCCATACTGTAGAGGAGGGTCAGCAGTGTGAGGAGCTAATGATGCTTCCCTAGTCTGTACAGAATGCGTAGAGCTGCTTTATCACTCGTGTTCTTTCTCTCTCTCCCAGCCTGGAACAGGGAGCTTTGCAGCTTTTCTAGAGCAGACAGGCAGGCGCTCATTAATAATGAATGTTCATTGGCTGCCTGCAGTTTGGTTCTGATCCGAATGGCTGTGGGGCCTGGAGGGGAAACGCTACGTCAGGAGATCGTTTAGAGGTGAAATGCGTTTCCGTTCTCAGCCTGTGCCTTTTTCAGTTTTATTGGACAGCACAGTGTAGAGAGACTGGAAGAGTGAGGAGCGAGAGAGGGAGAGACGTGACAAAGGTCGCGCGGCCGGATTGAAATTGCCGATGTCGCAGCTCAAAATGATCATGTGGACGGTGCTCTTACAGATTACGCCACCGAGACACTCCAGTCCTTCCCTTTTTGAGAATGTGCACGGAAAATGGCTCGCGCCAGTCGCCCGAGCTTAGGAGTGGGCCGATCTTTATGAACGGGCCAGGAACAATGTGGTGGGCTGCCGACTGCAGGATTGTGCTAGAACTGGTCCTGGAGGGCCGCAGGGCCTGCTGGGGTCCCCAACCCTAGTCCTGGAGAACTACGGGGCCTGCTGGTTTTTGGTTACTCTGCACTTATAATGAATTACAGCAGTTGGGTATACAGTTAGCCTAATTAGCCTGAACTGGTTTATTGTGTGTGAATCTGTTGCTGATTTTAAGGTGAAAATAAAAGAAATGGCCACAGCCCGTGTGTCTGTAGGGTCCAGGTTCGAGGATATCTCTGAGGAGCAGGGGAAGCAGCCCGGGGTATTTCATAATTACACTAGACACTGTAATCCTTTAGACGCCAGTGAAACCGCTGCAGAATACTGACTATTTTTCAAGGGAACCTGTATTTTCATCAGTATTCAGATCGGAAGTTCTTTGTGTGTTCCGGGTTGTTATGTGTTTTGTTTAAAATTCTCAGGAATCTGCAGGAATGTTATCTATTAAATTTTAACAGTGGTAGTATTTCATATATCCACTTGACCCCAGCTTGATATCTAGAGTGCTGAGACAGGTACAGGTATGCACAGGTATATACAGGTATGCGCTATGCAATTATATGCAGGTGTGGAGGTACATACAGGTATCCGCAGATATGCACAGGCGTATGCATTTATATGCAGGTACGTGCAGGTACGCGCAGGTATGCACACATACCCTCCTCCTGACCTGTGTCCCTCCCTCACACAGATCCTCACCTTCGAGACCAAGAACCCGGCGGAGTTGGCGGAGCGTCTGCGGGCCGTGTGCGGTAATCAGAGCAACGCCTATGCCCGCCTGCTGGAGTATCGGCTCAACGCTCTCCGTGGCCTGTGGGGGGCGCAGCGGCAGCTCGCGTTGGAGGAGCAGCAGGACCGGGAGGGGGCGGGGGGAGACGAGGAGGCGCTGGCTCTGCTCAAACGGCAGGGCCTTCTTCAGCAGCCGGAGCAGGCCCCCTTTACCTCCCGCATGGGACTCCTCCTGGTGTTCCCCCTGCTGCAGTCTCAATCCCGCAGCGACCCCACGCTGTGCAGCATTACCGCCGAGGTTAGTACGCAGTTATCGCTCATTACCGCTAAGGTTAGTACGCAGTTATCGCTCATTACCGCCGAGGTTAGTACGCAGTTATCGCTCATTACCGCCGAGGTTAGTACGCAGTTATCGCTCATTACCGCCGAGGTTAGTACGCAGTTATCGCTCATTACCGCTGAGGTTAGTACGCAGTTATCGCTCATTACCGCTGAGGTTAGTACGCAGTTATCGCTCATTACCGCCGAGGTTAGTACGCAGTTATCGCTCATTACCGCTGATGTTAGTACGCAGTTATCGCTCATTACCGCCGAGGTTAGTACGCAGTTATCGCTCATTACCGCCGAGGTTAGTACGCAGTTATCGCTCATTACCGCCGAGGTTAGTACGCAGTTATCGCTCATTACCGCCGAGGTTAGTACGCAGTTATCGCTCATTACCGCTAAGGTTAGTACGCAGTTATCGCTCATTACCGCCGAGTTTAGTACGCAGTTATCGCTCATTACCGCCGAGGTTAGTACGCAGTTATCGCTCATTACCGCCGAGGTTAGTACGCAGTTATCGCTCATTACCGCCGAGGTTAGCACGCAGTTATCGCTCATTACCGCCGAGGTTAGCACGCAGTTATCGCTCATTACCACCGAGGTTAGTACGCAGTTATCGCTCATTACCGCCGAGGTTAGTACGCAGTTATCGCTCATTACCACCGAGGTTAGTACGCAGTTATCGCTCATTACCACCGAGGTTAGTACGCAGTTATCGCTCATTACCACCGAGGTTAGTACGCAGTTATCGCTCATTACCACCGAGGTTAGCACGCAGTTATCGCTCATTACCACCGAGGTTAGCACGCAGTTATCGCTCATTACCACCGAGGTTAGCACGCAGTTATCGCTCATTACCACCGAGGTTAGTAAGCAGTTATCGCTCATTACCACCGAGGTTAGTACGCAGTTATCGCTCATTACCACCATTGCCTGTGGGAAATATGTCAATTTACCCAAGGAGAGGTGAACGCGTTTCATTTGTGTTAACCTGTGTGCTATTTGTGTGTTCTACTGTGTGGATTTTGTGACTGCAAAACACACATGTTTATCCAGTCAATCAATCAATCAAACTTTATTTATACAGCACCTTTCATACAACGCTTTGCAGCCCAAAGTGCATGCAGAGAATGAGGAACCCAGAGCATCTTGCACAGTTTAACATGTTTTCTGTAAATACATTCTACTTATAAAGCTGGTTAATTACTGAGCAGTTAAGTCATGTGCTTTGTTCATGGGTACAAAGCCAGTGGTCCACCTGGGAATCAAACCTGCAAGCCCAGTTCCATGACCACTTCACTGTGCTATATTGTATATAATGATCACACACTATAGTATAATCTACTTGACTACACCACTCCACTATACTTTCTTTTGAGCCTTACCTATCTGTAGCTTTAGGCCTCTGTACTCTAATGCAGGGCACTGTGCTGTAACATTCTGTGCTGTACTCTAATGCAGGGCACTGTGCTGTAACATGCTGTGCTGTACTCTAATGCAGGGCACTGTGCTGTAACATGCTGTGCTGTACTCTAATGCAGGGCACTGTGCTGTAACATGCTGTGCTGTACTCTAATGCAGGGCACTGTGCTGTAACATGCTCTGTACTCTAATGCAGGGCACTGTGCTGTAACATGCTCTGTACTCTAATGCAGGGCACTGTGCTGTAACATGCTGTGCTGTGCTGTACTCTAATGCAGGGCACTGTGCTGTAACATGCTGTGCTGTACTCTAATGCAGGGCACTGTGCTGTAACATGCTCTGTACTCTAATGCAGGGCACTGTGCTGTAACATGCTGTGCTGTGCTGTACTCTAATGCAGGGCACTGTGCTGTAACATGCTCTGTACTCTAATGCAGGTGCTGCTGGCCTGCCTGAGAGACTGCCAGCCCCTCAGCCTCAGTAAGGAGCCGGCGGACTGCCTAAACGGGCTGGAGAGCCTTCTATGTTCCTGGCTGGAGGAGGAGCCTACCCACAGACCCGCCCCCACACCGCTCCACGCCCACAGGCAGAGGGAGAACGCCGCCGCCGCCCTGGTGGCGCTTGCCTGCGCTAGGTAAGGGCAATAGAGAGAGAGAGCACCACCTGCAGGAGTGGCTGTCCACCAGCAAGTCTGCATGAGTAACCACGGGGGGTCAGTTCCAATTCAGGAAAATTAATTAAAAGTCTGATTTATTAATTGGAAAATCCTTATTCAACATTAAAGCCATGCTTTCAGATCCATTAGCTGAATTTTTTTACATTTTTTCTGAATTGACTGAACTGAAAAGGAATTGATCCCTAACCCTGGTTACCAGCTGTTGTGCTTGATCTTTGACCGCTCAAAGTCCTGTTTGGGCCACTCGGCACCAGAGCTGGCTTAAAACCAGGTAAAGAGAAATGGCTTTAGGGAGTGAGGTGTGTGAATCCCAGAAGAGAAAAGAGCATTAGTGTGATTAATTAACTGGTGTGATGAGCGTGTATGTGAGTGACTTTGCTCTGGTGTGTGCGGTTTGCCGTTAGTGCGTGTGCTGGCTCTTGGTGAATGAGACTGGCTGCGTTTGCACGCACACACACACACACACGCACACACGCACGCACACACACACACACACACACACACACACACAGAGAGCAGCTCTGTACCAGTCGTGGGTCTCTGCGCGCCACGTGTCAAAACCAGAACCTCTTTTTTGTTTCCTTCCTTTTGAGAGGCAGGTATGGCCTATTGTTGCAGAGAACTATCCAGACCAGGGACTTTGAGTCCAACAGGATCCTTTAATTAAAGCGCTGTTGTTTTTATCCCCCCTCCCCCACGAGGGTCGTGCTTCGCAACGGAACACAAAGGCAATTCTGAGAGCGCGTTCGTGCGGTTTGAGACGCCAGCTGACACACGTGCAAATGAAGCCAGGAAGCAACAGGAACTATCAAACACAGGGTCCCGACATACAGCTAGACACAAACCAGAGGGTCACGACAGACACTGCCCATGCTGTGTGGGGAGACTTGGGGAGCAGTATTTGTAGTTTGGGGAGACCTGGGGAGCAGTATCTGTAGTTTGGGGAGACCTGGGGAGCAGTATCTGTAGTCTGGGGAGACCTGGGGAGCAGTATTTGTAGTTTGGGGAGACCTGGGGAGCAGTATCTGTAGTCTGGGGAGACCTGGGGAGCAGTATCTGTAGTTTGGGGAGACCTGGGGAGCAGTATTTGTAGTGTGGGGAGACCTGGGGAGCAGTATTTGTAGTGTGGGGAGACCTGGGGAGCAGTATTTGTGGTGTGGGGAGACCTGGGGAGCAGTATTTGTAGTGTGGGGAGACCTGGGGAGCAGTATTTGTGGTGTGGGGAGATGTGGGGAGCAGTATTTGTGGTGTGGGGAGACATGGGGAGCAGTCTTTGTGGTGTGAGGACTCCCTGCAGGGCTCTTGGATGTGCAGGTGTTTTTGGGACGGGTGAGAAAGCTCACATTAAAGAAGAGGTGTTTATCTGCCCCGCCTCCCTGGCAGTGAGAAATATGGGCATGAATAATGCATCGTTGGGGGGTGAGAGGGGTAAATAATTGAACGGTTGTTTGCACACGTTCACAGGCCTGGTGGTACGATGTGATGATGTCACCTGTCTGTCTCTGGGGTGGGGGGGCACTGATCCAACTCTGAGTCGCTGGTGACTGAAGGCCCTGTCAACAGCATGGTCCAAGGCCATTAATACTGTACACACACACACACACACGTATACACACACACACACACACACACACATGCCGCGCACACACCCACACATGCCCCACACACACACACACATGCCACACACACACACACACACACACACGCTCACACACGCCACACGCGCCACACGCACACACACTCACACTCACGCACGCACACAGGTACTCAAAACTAGTACAATGCACACAAACCCTGGCTGAAGGATTTGTGCAGTCTGGTGCTTGATTATGATTCACTTGCTTGGCCTGGCTCTGGCTCTGAGGCCTGGGCCTGGCTCTGGCTCTGGCTCTGAGGCCTGGGCCTGGCTCTGGCTCTGGCTCTGAGGCCTGGGCGTGGCTCTGGCTCTGGGGCCTGGGCGTGGCTCTGGCTCTGAGGCCTGGCTCTGGCTCTGGCTCTGAGGCCTGGGCGTGGCTCTGGCTCTGGCTCTGGCTCTGGGGCCTGGCTCTGGCTCTGAGGCCTGGGCGTGGCTCTGGCTCTGAGGCCTGGCTCTGGCTCTGGCTCTGGCTCTGGCTCTGGCTCTGAGGCCTGGGCGTGGCTCTGGCTCTGGCTCTGGGGCCTGGCTCTGGCTCTGGCTCTGAGGCCTGGCTCTGGCTCTGGCTCTGAGGCCTGGGCGTGGCTCTGGCTCTGGCTCTGGGGCCTGGGCCTGGCTCTGGCTCTGAGGCCTGGGCGTGGCTCTGGCTCTGGCTCTGGGGCCTGGGCCTGGCTCTGGCTCTGGCTCTGAGGCCTGGGCGTTTCCTGACTCAGCCCCCCTGCTCTGTTCTTTTTCCAGGGGCTCGTTGAAGACCTTCATCCACACCGTTCACCTGCTCCAGAGGCAGGCTCTCCTGGGTCAGCTTCCCGTTGCAGACGTCCTGTACAGGTAAGCGATCGCCCCGATCCGCAGCCAGTCATTCTCATAACATTCTCAGAGCGTCCAGGAAACATCCCTGGAACATTCTCGAACCGTCTGTGAAACATTGCGATGATGCCCTGATGTTCTAGCTTTGCGGGCTCGCGGTTACGTTGTGGCAGCATTACGAGAACGTTAGTTATGAGTTAGATGGGCTGAACAGAACATCTGATTTCATAATGCTGCAGATATGGCTGGTTGTGCGTGGCCTTAATACTGCTGCTAATTATATTTTTTAACTCTGAAATATGTTACCCCACCACCAGCTTAGCGGAGTCGATGTTCCACCCCCCATGAAATATTGCAAAAAGCAGAGCAAAGCATTCAGAGTTGGCTTCCTGTTCCTGCGAGTGACCGTGAACAGGGACACGCAGTTGGATGTATGGGTGGTGGGCCCTGAGGTAGTGACGTGTGATTGGATGTACGGGTGGTGGGCCCTGAGGTAGTGACGTGTGATTGGATGTGGCGGCTGTGACCCCTCCTCTCTGCTCCGACAGGCTGCTGCTGCTGGAGGGGGGGCCCGGGTCTCCTTCCTGTCTCCTGGGGGGGAAGCACAGTGTCTCCTGGGGGTTTGAGGACATGCTGCCCGCGCCGGACAGCAGCGCCTCAGGCGCCGAGAGCAAAGGTGAGCGCCCAGCCCCAGGGCATTCTGGGAAAAGGAGGGGCAGTTCAGTTCAGATATGCAGAAATGCAACGCAACATGAGAATGGGTTTCATTACCACACAAATTCAGATTAGACAAATTAATGGTGTGTGTGTGTGTGTGTGTGTACGTGCGGGGGTAGTGTGTGTGTGTGTGTGTGTGTGTGCAGGGCTGTACAGTGCGACATGTCGCACGTGCTATGAAACAATCGGTCTGTGCGATAAATGATTTTACTGCAGTAGCACCCGTGCGATTTTTTATTTTGCGTGTGAAGTGAGGGTTTGTGTGAAGTGAATCGATATTCTCTTTGCTAGTTGTCGTCTATCGTGCGATTAAAAACCATGTCCCCGTCTGTGTAGAGTCCATACATCCAACACCAAATCCCACAATTCCAAGCGAACAATCCCCGTTTCTTCAGCGAGTCGAGGCGAGCGAGCGAGCTATCTGGGACACCGGGTTGACGACAAAATGAAGAGGTATTTTCAAGTATTAAATCAAAGTAAAGTAGGAGAAGTGCAAAACAAAACCCCCAAACGAGCCCGCGAGGAATCCCTGCCAAATGAAAAGTGCGAAACAAGAAAGATTTACAGGCACATTTGGACGTTCGTATCAACCTCTGACTCTGATCAGCCAGTTGCTGTTTAACGTTAGCTAGCTAGCTGGCACTCAAATAACGGCAATCAAACAAGCTTAACGTTTATTTGGGAACACGAGCTGGCTAGCATAACCAGTATGTTTGTATTTTTCTTAGTAATTACCATTTCTCTTGAACGTTTGTATCACAATATACCTGATGGCCACCTCCATTAATTTTTTTAGCATATTGATGGTGGACAATTCGAGGGAAACCAGAAAATCTTTGTCTTATATAACCATCACATTAACGTGTGTGTGAGTGAGAATAGATGGAGCTAACATTACAGATTAGCTTCTGTTAACTAATTTACGACATTTATTAATTTAGGACAGCTTGATCAGAGTGACCGTGATCTCCTACGTGCTCTATATCGCCATCTGGTGTTCTGAAACTACATAGTATACCTTTAATGGGAAAATGCATATAGCCTACATTCTACATTTTCCACAAAGAGCTACTAAACACCTTAAGCTCTGAACTCTGTGGATTTAGAAAGTCGACGGTCTGCTGAGTAGAAATGCCACTATGCGGAGACATCAAGCATAGTTTTTTATGTACAACGCAAAATGTACTTGGCTATGGGGAAATGTATTGTCAGCTCTGGTTGTGGGCTCTGGTACATACATGTGTGACACACAGACAGACAGACAGATGCCCACACGGGGATCAAATTAGAGTCCCCCTCCACAACGCAAAAAGTGGCCAGCAGACATGCTAGATCTGTGACGCACACACACACACCGTTTGTTGTTTTTATTCTCTTATTAGTGATTTACACACTTTCTCAATTTAAAATAAAAAATATTGTACGATGATATTAATTTAAACTGAGATTTGCACTGCTAATTTGAAGTGTAATATATTTATGTCTTGTATACAGTTGTTATGTCCCTGCAATTTACCTTTATGGGCAAATAAAGAAAAAATGTTTGTCGGTAAACATTTTTTGTTAAGGTTTGGATTTTGTGTGCCCTGTATGCAACATTCATGTCCTTTGCCAGTCACATACCTGTTTAAGTGATGAACTGCATTACTTGTGGTTGTTTTTAGAGATTTTAGAGACGTTTTATACTCGTGCTACAAGTTTGGCCTGTGCTACAAAACTATCAACCTCTGTAGCACCAGTGCTATGTGCAAAAAAAGCCCTGGTGTGTGTGTGTGTGTGTGTGGGAGTATGTGTGCGGGGGGTTGTGTGTGCACTAGGGATGCACCGATACCATTTTTTTCAGACCGAGTACGAGTACGAGTACTCACTTTTGAGTACTCGCCGATACCGATACCGATACCATTTTTTGTGTGTTTTTTTAAGTATGAGTACTTTATAATAATACTGTATAATAATACCACAATAATGAGACGGCTGATTTTGAAGATACTGTGTTTATTTTCTCCTGTTGATGGAGCACAGTCTATCAATTTACTGATTATTTAAATCAAATGAGGTCCAATAAAAATAAATAAATAAACATAAATAATAACCAAAATAAAACTGTACAGTCTTTTGTGCATCATTCTATTTATACTGGAACGTCAAAGTATAAGTGACCCCTAACCCTTACCACTAATATACATGGTCAACTTAACAGGGGGCTGACTGTAAAAAAACAATTGTGAAATAGGCCTACATACATTATAGGCTAACCTACTGTACTGACATGGAACAGCCTGTGTGCTATCTAAAGACTAGGTCTAATGCTGCTTATTGGCATAATGTCCTTTTCAACCATCAACCTCAGAGAGTCCTACTGAATTGACTAGCCTATATGAACTGCTGACTACCGCACCGCAGTAGCCTACATAATTGTCAACCGAATCAGTTACTCTCTGCATAGGCTACGGGCTACTCAATTAGTTTGCAACAAATGGCGGGGGTATTAGTAAAATAATATAGCCCGGTCAACTGTTTTTTGGTACAGTTTCACATTTAAAAAATATAGCCTGCAATCATGATCGGAACCTGTAGCCTACCTACTGGCATCTGACGTCCACCCAACGTAACGTTACCGAAAGCAAAACGGTTCAAGCATTTCTAATCAAAATCGCATAGGCTACTGTAGGCTATATTGTACATTTTCCATGTAGGCCTATTCTGTAACTATCAAACTAAGAGTTAATAAAAGTCTGCCCGTTATTAAACCATTTCAAATCTGTAATAATGATATTGATTAAATGAAGCACATTCGTGTTTTCTTTTGTATCGAAATAGCACAATAAATGTAGGCTATTTTAAGAAGGCCTAATATGCTATAACCATGTTTTATAGGCTACACAAATATAACCAATATGTGGCTATACGTTTGTTTCTTCTTTACACTTGAAATTCAGTAAGAAGTCTAGCTAAAGCCCTTTTCTTTATTTGTTGTCAGGTAATTTGAGTCTAGATCACGCACTGCGTGAATGATTGCTATTTTAATCTGAACCGCTATTTTAATCAAGTAGCCTACTGACGAACTGGGTGATTAATAGCACTATGCTACATCAGTGCACCTAGCTCAACCCTTTGTATAAGGGCTCCCCCCATACATGACTGAACATCGACATTCAATTTTGGAGAAAAGAATCATCTGCTTTAAAAAAAAAGTATGGCCCTTGTCACCCTTTTGACAACTTTACCATTTGAAAACGCAATGTTTTACAATAGGTTACTTACCACGAAATGGTCAGAACTTGAGAACACACAAATTGTCATATATTTCCGTAGTTTCTAATCCATATTTAAAACGCTCACTGGAGCGACCATAAACCTAATCCATAAAACTATATAACTACAAGGAAAAAATACAAAAAGTTCATACGAGGTTTATAGGAAAAGTTCGCATTTCAGGTGGTAGGCTACATTAACTTCGCCCTCGCGTGGAGACCTTAAACCATGATTACGTTTCACACAAAAACTGCCGTTGAAACAAGATCGCAGATTATTCAGTTAATTGTTTCATTTGAAATCTTATCGATTAAATTCTTATTAGCAATTAATCAATAGTCGATTAACTGTTAACATCCCTAGTGAGCACGCAGGTCAGGATTAGGTGTTGCTAAGGTGATAGCATTAGCGTGCGGACGTTTGGACGTTGGTATCGGTACATTTTTTCGAGTACGAGTACATGAGCATGGTATCGGCCCGATACCGATACCGGTATCGGTATCGGTGCATCCCTAGTGTGCACATTTAGTGGGCATAGTGCAGGTGTTTTGTCTTTGGACTTATTTTCAAATTATAATTTTCCTTTTTATAAGCCCTAAAATGCCGAACCAGTCCACAATAAATATTTCAGTTGAATTATCCTGTGATTTAAAGAAGAAGTTCGGTATTTAGCATGTTAAGCCCTGTTATAAGGTTATTTACGATCATAAACGGTCCATAGCAACATTTTGACAAACTGTGCAGTCTTGAGATATATTGCTCATTGCTCATGTCCCAGCTAACTTACACAATGGATCTGGACGGGCATATAGAAAATCCTTCAAAAAACACCATAAACTCTCGTTTTCAGAGACGGGAAACTCACCGAGTGGTCACTGGTGTCTGTTGATGTTCTGACACAAAAATCGTTGCAAAGTATGCTTCGTATCGGGTTTTATTTAGAATTTTATTAAATCCATTGACTTGTTTTGACACCAAAGGAGGTTTAGATAGATAAATCCACAGCCGGAAACCGGAAATACTTCTGAATTGTTTTGGAAAGTTTGTAGTTTTCTGTTGCTCACTAGCAGACAAGCGCTCGCAGTGAAGGAATCAGTCCCATAAACGTACACTAATTTTGCAAAATGGATCCTTTTTAAGAGTTCGTACTTGCTGCAAAGAAAACCCCGACCTGGTGACCCGAAAGCGGCTCTTCTACGGTAGCCTTCAAACTCAGCCAAGGCTTCCCAAAATTTTAAGCGGAAGTTTACAAACATATGGCTGTACGGCGACTGAAAATAGTTCTATAAATCTTTAAACGGTTATTTAAAACATATTTTAAACTGAAACGTTAATTACAAGAAGACACCAGTGACCACTCAGTGAGTTTTCAGTTTTTGAAAATGAGAGTTTATGGTGTTTTTGAAGGATTTTATATATGCCCGTCCAGATCCATTGTGTAAGTTAGCTGTGACATGAGCAATGAGCAATATATAAATAACCTTATAACAGGGCTTAACATGCCAAATACCGAACTTCTTCTTTCAGGAAGCGTGATGTGTGTTTCGGTAATGAGATTCAGAAGTCAGGTGTGTGTTTCGGTAATGAGATTCCGAAGTCAGGTGTGTGTTTCGGTAATGAGATTCAGAAGTGAGACGTGTGTTTCGGTAATGAGATTCAGAAGTGAGACGTGTGTTTCGGTAATGAGATTCACAAGTCAGACGTGTGTTTCAGTAATGAGATTCACAAGTCAGACGTGTGTTTCGGTAATGAGATTCAGAAGTGAGACGTGTGTTTCGGTAATGAGATTCAGAAGTGAGACGTGTGTTTGGGTAATGAGATTCAGAAGTCAGACATGTGTTTCGGTAATGAGATTCACAAGTCAGACGTATGGAATGGAAATTTCTCCATTTTGTACTGATAGTGAAGCATGTTTTTTCACCACTTCGCTCACAACACAATTTGACAGCTATTATCGTCCTCTGTGTGTATAGTGTGTGTGTAGGGCGTCCAGGGTCTCTTTGTCTTTGTGTTTGTGTTTGTGTTTGTGTGTGTGTATATAGAGGTAGTGGTGTGTGTGTGTGTAGAGGTAGTGTGTGTGCAGGGTGAGTCAGACATTCAGTGGAGCTGGGAGAGGTGATGTTGCTCTTTATATGCAGTCACATGGGGGGGGGGGGGGGGTGTGTGTGAGGGGCGGGGCTCTGTACTGGCCCTCCTCTTCGTCATTATTTTCCCCCCTATAAAGCTCTTACCCACAAACCTACGGTGAGAATACGCTATGCGCAGGGTAAACCTCACGTGCCGGGCGGGGCTTGTCCCCAGATTCCAGCTGTGATTGGCAGCGCCGTTGGGCGGCGATCTCTCGATCGTTAGCGTAACCTTGGCAGGGCCTGGAGATGAAAGGACAGATC